>CAUYRT010072941.1:0-149224 GCA_963574885.1 Lepilemur ruficaudatus
CTATTGTAAATGGTATTCAGTCCTTGATTTGACTCTCAGCTTGACTATTACTAGTGTATAGAAATGTTATTGATTTGGGTACATTAATTTTTTTAATCTGATACTCTGCTGAATTTATTTACCAATTCTGAGATATTACTATTTTTAACCAGACACATTCATTCACACATACACATATTTTGTGTTTAAAAAATCAGTTACTGGATTTTGTTTTTACTTACATTTTAAAAGCCTCTGCTATGTCTTTATATCTTCTATGCTGACTTCCTTTCTCTGTGGTAACTTTTAAGTAAAAATACTTGACATTAAAGCAAAAATGACACACTCACATTTAACATGTATTCATTTTACTACTTTATGTAATACCAAAGAAAACACATGACAAAATATAATTTTCACGTTGTTTTCAGATTTTTCATAAATCCTTATTCTGACTTTTCTTTGCAAAGTCTGCTTGTTAACCTTGACGTTATGACTTTTCATACTTCATAAATTCCAAGCAATTTAGAAATGTTGCACAAACTTTAATGACTAAAGTATCAACTTCACTTTCATCATCAACAAAGTTCTAATCAGCAGGATGATCAGATCTCTTTTCAAAATCTATGTCTAATGCCGCCTTCTTTCTGCAAATGGAGTTGGGCAAATGAGGTTTCCAAGTGAATCCCACTCTCAGAGCTCATTTGGTGGCCATCTCTGCATCCTAATCTCATATTTTACAACAATGATCAAAAGAATATAAAGTGGATGGATGATAACTGTATCAGTACAAAAAAAGTAGAGGAGAGTGCTAAGGAGATTTTAAATTGTGAGCTCACAATTCTTTGACACACTCCCATTGGTGGCTGTTTCTTTGAGATCTAGTCAAGTTTGTGACTACGCCAACCTCAGTTAACTAAATAATGCTGTCACTCTGTGGCTGTAAAACCTGTGATTACAGCTGTGATCAACTCAAGGAGACCAGCCCAAATCAGTCATGTTCTGAAGAAGCCAAGTCACATGGTGAAGCCATGTATAGCTCTAGTCAGTGCCATAATGTTCAAGCCATCCAATCCTAGGTAGCAGACATGGGAGTGAACAAGCCTTCAGAGTCATTCCCATCCTTTGAGTTCCCAGATGAGGTTGCAGACATTGTAGAGCAAAGCCCCCGCCCCCTGTTGTGCACTGTCCAATTTTCTGTACCTAGAATCAGTGAACAAAACAAATAAGGTGTTTTGAGCTGCTAATTTTTGATTAATTTTATAAGTCCATAGTACCTTTAACAAATACCTTCTGCCTGAAGAATACTCTGGTAAATTTCTCTAATGTACACTGCAGCCTGGTTGAGGAAAAAGTAAATTAACCAAAGGATTCACTTGAAGCCTGTTCTGAGATAAACTAAAGGGATCCCAAGAAGAGCCTTCCTGACACTGACTCCATTAGAAGACAGAAATTGTAAGTGAAGTAGAGCTGTAGAAAGGTGGGCATGGGATATTTGTGCTGGGGTTTGAGTGAAGCAAATTTTAATCTTACATGAATAAATATTCAGTGTTGGCACAGAGGAAAATACTCTTTCCAACTTATTTTGTGTTAGTCTGCACCTTCAGTAACTTAATGCATTCCTATGCCAGAGTAGAATAAGCAAAGGTATATCCATTTGAGAAGCAGGTAAGTGTCCCAACTCACCACACACTTCTGTACATCTAAGAGGTAGAAACATATGAGCATATTACTAAGGTGATGTCTTGCATCTGCCAAGACTGTACCTTGTGTTGCCCTCTCAAGAAGCAGATGCCCCAAGAAGAGCACTGAGCACAGGAATGACATGGTTTATGTACATTTTTAAAATAACATCTTGGCTGTTCAGTGTAGGATAGATTGGAGAAAAGCAAGAGTGGAATTGCAAAGGTTTCTTTCAATAGTTGAGGTGAGTAATGGCAGTGCCTTAGATGAGCGGGAGTTTCAGGGGACTGAGTCTCAATTTATCTTAGAAGTAAACTATAAGAATTGTTGATGAATTAGACTTGTGGTGGAGATAGTGGAGGTTGCTCTTTGTAATTTATTTTGCGCGCGCATGTGTATGTGCATATGCACAGCGTGCTTACATTTGTGTCTTTACTTTTCATACTGTTAAGGTGTTTATTTTATTTTTATGATGCCTTCAACTTAATCATGATCTTATATATTCTCTTGAGTACATTAACTCTTGTGCTTTAATATATTTTGCAAATATTTTTCCAATTTTACCATTCCTCTTTTACTTTTGTGTATGATGTGATTAGATTACCATTAGTTTAACATTTTTATTTGTAAATATTTGGCTTTACAAAATACACCACTTCAAAATGTTTTTGTCTCTAATCTAAAGCTAAAGAAACGAACACCAATGTAGATCCACTGAAAACATTGTGTTTTCCCCCTTTCTAAATTTTAATATATTTTGAAACAAATAAACAGAAAATTCTTTCTTTAGGGAGTAATTTATAACTCAAATCATTAGCTTTGCCTAAAGCAAATTTGATTTCTGATTTCTCAAGAAATGCTTATACTGTTGAAAGAGCAAATTGCTCAGAAGTCTATAGCCTGTACATTTGTGTCTTTGCTTTTTTTCTCCATAACAACAAGTTTCTATTATTAATATCTGATAAGGTATTTCCAATTCTTGGCTGGGTGCCGTGGCTCACACCTATAATTCTAGAAATCTGAAGGCTGAGGTAGGAGGATTGCTTAGGAGTTGAAGACCAACCTGAACAAGAGTGAGACCCTGTCTCTACAAAAAATAGAAAAATTTAGCTAGTGTGGTGGTGCACACCTGTAGTCCCAGCTACTGGAAGACTGAGGCAAGAAGGATCGCTTGAGCCCAGGAGTTTGAGGTTGCAGTGAGCTGTGATGAGGCCATTGCACCCTAGCTGGGGTGACAGATTGAGACTCTGTCTCAAGATAAATAAATAAATAAATTAATTAATTTAAATTAGCCAAGCCATCATTCTACTATCAGTGCCTCACAAAGAGGTTCCCTAACATGTAAGAACCCATTTAGTGTGTCATCCACACCAATCCTGGAAGTATTACATATGAATTTGAAATTAGAAAGGATAACATGGTGATAAATAAGAAAGGACAATAAGTCATGGTGCTAGTAAAGCATGGTGTTGTCTCATTGCAAATCAGAGAGAACAAAAATACCCTAAAGTTGTGTTAAGAGATGATATATTTCATAGAAAGTTAAGTAGTCTGAACCTGAAGTTGTTCAGATTATCACGATAAATAATTACAAATATCTATTGAAGTATAGTTTACACAAGTTACCTCATACCTCATGTCTTTAAGATTGGCACATTAAAAAAGAAATACATAATTTCCAAAATATTTGAGCCCAAATGAAGATTTGAAATGTGGGCTTAAAAAAATGTGATACGAATGAAAACATAAAGGGAGACAATCAAAGTAAAAGCAGTCAACAGTTGCTTTTCTCCATCTCAAATTACATGGAAGATTACATAATCTAAGTTTGATTTGTAATATAATAAGAAATATATATTTGGTCTCTGCCCCTGGTGCTGGCACACAACTACTAAAACTCTTGGAATCTCCAGAGTGATGAGTGTCTTTTTTATGCTAATAAGATGACTGGTGGCTGGGGCTCCTAGATAGTTTCAGGATCAAGGCTGGTCACCAGAAAAACCAAAGCATGATTAGAGGGTTGGGACTTTCATTATCTCCAAGTAGTGTCAGAATTGACTTAAATTATAGGGCGTCTAGTTGGTGGCCATTGGTGAATTGCTTGGTGTGTAGAGAAAAAAAATCCCACACATCTGGTGCCAGAAGTGTTATGTTCAGTGGTGAGTGAGAGTAGAGGATAAGAAAAACACTTTGGTCTAAGGTAAACTTACAAATATTATTGGCAATATTATTTTATTAAAACAAAACATAATATTAGGATAAGTTAAAACATGTAGTGACTTTAAAATTTTCACTATCATTTTTGACAACTAGCATAAAGAAAAAACAAACATTTAAAGAAATAGTAATGTCATATGTTTGCATGTATGATAAAAGACAAAGTACTATAACATATTAAATATATCTTTAAATATGCAGTCATATATGTTATATACTAAGCTCCAAAGTAACCTCTAACATCTTTCCTAAAGTTAAAGGCATAAACTTCTTTTAAAACCATAATTGATTAAGTCCATGAAATAATAATAAAAAAGAAAATATTAAATATCTTGGGGAAAAATTAAATTTTACAAATAATGCTTTATCAAGGAAACAAAACTATATATTTTTTTCTTTAGGTTTTATTGTAGCAGGTTTCAAACATCAAAAACTTCTAAAAGTAAACACAAACTCCAACTTGTCATACAGAATAAATTTGAGGTAACTCAACTTTTTAGTTTTACAATTGCTGTGCTGTCATTACTTATATAAAATTACCGTCACAGTGTTTGGAGACACAAGCCACACCGATGCAATACCAGTGATTTCAAACCCTTAAAAAATTATATTCAGACAAACAGGAAGTGTCTTGCACAGGGGAAAAACATGAAGTGTTCTGTACAGGGAGGAAACAGGAAGGGTGCTTGCCTTAGGAGAGAAAAAATAGGAAGTATCCTGCATAGGAAGGAAACAATAGTGTGCCTGCCTTAGGAGAGAAACAGGAAGTGTCCTGTGCAGGGGAGAAATAGGAAGTGTGCCTGCTTTGGGAGAGAAAGAGAAAGTGTCCTGCACAAGGAAGAAACTGAAAGTGTCCTGCACAGGGAAGAAACAGGAAGTATGCCTGCCTTAGGAGACAAACAGGAAGTGTCCTGCACAGAGAGGAAATAGGAAGTGACATGAACAGGGGACAAACAGGAAGTGTCCTGTACAGGGAAGAAACAGGAAGTACACTGCACAGGGGAGAAACAGGAAGTGTACCTGCCTTAGAAGAGAAAAACGAAGTATCCAGCACAGGGAGGAAACAGAAAGTGTGCCTGCCTTAGTAGAAAAACAGGAAGTATCCAGTACAGGGAGGAGACAGGAAGTGTGCCTGCCCTGGGAGAGAAACAAGAAATGTCCTGCACAGGGGGGAAACAGGAAGTGTGCCTTCCTTGGGAGAGGTACAGGAAGTGTCCTACACAGAGGAGTAACAGGAAGTGTCCTGCACAGGGAGGAAACAGGAAGTGTCAACAAAACTATATTAACAAATTAAAATAAAGAAATTATGTATTTTATTTTAAAACATTAGGATATATTAAGACTACATTGTGAGGAAAAGTGATTCTCTTAAATTTTAATTTTTTTACAAAATGGGAAAAGCGTTCACGTCAAAACTTAGAATATGAACAGCAACAATAACTATAATGTGTGAAATCAGTAATAATTATTTGTTCAACAAAATTAAAAAAGTATTTAATAAATGTAAGTACATTTATTTGAAAAGGCCAATAAAAACCTTTACTACATTTAATTAATAAATAAAATTATTATAAAAATAATATTGCCACCCACAGGGTTGTATTGCCTGCTGCACAGAGTAAAGCCAATGTACTGAGACAGTCAATGTTGCAATGGAGAAAGAGTTTATTTTGCATAGCGCTAAGAAAGGAGGTGGGAGAAAGTTTCTTAACTCCACCTCTCTGAGAATTTGGGAGACAGGGTTCTTAACTATAGTTTGGCAGGCAAGGGATTAGGCAATTAAATTTGTTAATTGGGGCAAAATTTTAGGGGTATAGAAATCATCTTCCTGTGTTGCTTTAGTCCCTGGGGTGACAATTCCAGTTGAGTCAGTTTCTTGGTCTGGGCCACTGGTCTGGGTGGGTCAACCAATCCACTGGAACGTGGGGCCTGGAAGGTATCTTAAAAACTACCTTTAGCTTTCAAAAAGGTTATGTTATCTGCAGAGAAAGTTAAGAATCTTTATGGACACCAACTATGGGGAGAAAGTTAAGAATCTTTATGACCATGAGCTACATGGTTCTGGAGTGGCAATTATGGAGAAGGAAACAGGGGGACAGTGGCTAATTATTATCATTATTTTTAGCTAGGCTTGTGCTTTATTTTTAGCTTGGCCCTTACCACAGTTCTCAACTTGCACCCCTTTTTATTAATTTGTAGGGGTGGTTTCAATATTATAAATTAAAAAACTTGATAAACCATAAGCATGATTGGTAGAAGAAAGATTTATAAATATTTATATTATAATTAAAAATACGTTTAAACTCATTTAGAGTTTAGAAAATGATGAATTTTTTCTTAATTCTTGAAAGAAACAAAACACACATAGATAAGAAATCCTAACCAAATGCAAAAGGGGAAATTACCGATAAAAAATTATCAAAAAAAAACCCCAAAATTGATTTCATCAATATGTTAATAGGATAGCACAACATTCAAATGCAGTATTCATTCTGGGAATGAAAATAAAATTCAATATTAGGTGTATATAAATATAATTTGCCACATTAATAACTCATGCAAGAAAAAATCATTTGACCATGCCTATTAGAGCAAAAAAAAAAATTTATAAAGTTCAATACCAACTCTTGGTAACTTCTTAGAAGCTGTAAATAGTATAATTTTCCTCTAAAAGTGATAAATAAAAGCAATTTAATTCTAACCTAACCACATTTATTGTAGAGGTATAAGCATTTTTTGAATGCTCACTCATATTTGTCTAACATTTTTCTGTAATTTCTGATTAAAATTTTAAAAAGTCAGAGATAAGAGTAGATCTATTGAAAAGCAGGAATCTTTCCTGAAATTACTTAAAATTTAAAAACAGACAATTATTTAAATAGATTTTTGTATATTCTGTTAAAGAAATATTGTAGAAAATATCTGTTGACATGAATATATATGTATATATATTTAGTAACAATATTTTATTCAAAAATACAATTTGCTATTTTTGTAAATTATATAGATATGTGTGTCTGCATGTTTTTAAGCATAGGATGATTTTAGATTTTTACTGAAGACATTAATGTTATCTCTAAGGGAGAGTACTGTACAAAATATCTATTTTAAAATTTTCAAGTTGCACATATTGAGTATGCATTACTTGAAACAAAAAGCTCAATGCTGCAAAAGTGAAAGAAGCAATGTTATAACAGGATGCAAAAATGTTAACTAATCAATGGGGGCAAATGTGTCTGATTTAATACATGATGGTGACAAACTTGGTAAATGAACTTTTAAACATGGTATTACATTTTACTTAGTGGGAACTTTCCTTCAGCAGCTGTGGTTAACAGGAAAGGTATATAACAGAAAATTTGATTCCTTGGGTTCCTTTTACATGTGGAATCCTGGTATACATGACAGTATTTATTATTTCACTCATATTTATAATCCTTTCATAACCTCTGAATTTTTTACCTTTTGGGGCCTTCATATTTATCCTTCTCTCTCTTTTTTTCTCATTCTCTTACTTTTCCTTTTTTTTCCCTAACCAGGTTCTCCCCTCCAACTATTATTAAAAAATTTAAGGGAGTTGCTGTGTGTTCCACCAATATGTCACAAATTAATAAATCTGTCTTGGTCATCTCTTGCTACCCCCATGCATAGACCTTGTCCTAATTTTTAACAGGGAAAGCAGAAACTAATCTTTCCATTAACTAAAATGTATTGAAGGCTTGTGAAAAAATTTAAAAAGTAAATAAAAAGAATTGCAGCTTGACCTGGTTATTCCATTTATGGCCTGTATCTTATTCTATGGAGCCAGCACCTTACAGAGACCAGGTCACCTGGCAACTGTAAATGATTTCCAGCCCTATCACTTGTTCACTCTACAATTCCTACCGCCCACACCCCAATGCCCTTTCCTTTCCATCCTATTACCTGCAATGGAGTTGATTACATCGGGATACTGATGGTCTTGAGCCTGAAACCTTCAGGACAGTCAGACAGAATACAATGATCCCTATTCAGTCCATTTCTAAACACTCAGATACTTGGTCTGAAATAATGCATGTGAGGCATCAGCAAAATAATCCAGGTTGGTCTTTGCCTCTCTCATCCTCTTCTTGTTCATGGTTTTTCTGCTAGTGTGAAACCAAGATATCCTTCTTCCTCTCGTCTGGACTCTGAATCAGATACCCTGTGGTTAACTACCTGGCCATGGATCTTCCCAAAATGAACAATTTTCAGAATTGCAGTCTAAATCTAATATTGGTGAAAGAAACATTACATACATTAGAGCCATAATAGAACACATAACTTTAACAATGAAGCACCTTATACAACCTCAACAGGAGCACCACCTACACACACACATGCGTTTTACATTTTCAAGAGACAACTGGTCTTTGACCAGCTTTTACTTTTACATAAAAGCCTAGAAGAACAAAGCTTTTAAGGTCCTCAAAAAGCCATTGAAAATTTTTTAAAAAGTTTTAGCAAGCAACACGTTTCCTATAGAAACCTAGCCCGCATAATATATTTATTATTTCTCTACCTACCGGTCTCAACTTGAATGTCTATATGTGCAACCTTATGGTTAGCTTCTCATACTGAATGAATGGTGTGATAAAGCATTTGTCAATGTCCCATAGACAGAAAACTCACTGGCAGTATGTGGATCCATCTGTGAAACTCCTTGAATGGTTTGATGTGGTGGTAATATTCTACTATTTTTCAAACCAATTCTATTTATAGAAATCTAAGACATCACCAAGAGAGAACAGTGTGAAGCTTGTAAGAGGGTCTGTGATACATTACGGAACATATTTAGTAAATCCTATCTTGATTTAAGAATTGACACAGCTCAGCTTCCAGAAATGCCAGAAGTTTCATTTTTCATTCTAAAGCATAAAAAAGCACATGTTAATATAATAATCGAATATAGCATATCTCATATGTTTCCTCCTTAATAACATTAGGAATAAGGACAAGTGACTTAGCACGTTGAATTGTTCTGAGTCTGACAAAACTATAGAGTTCAAATTTATTAAGAATTTCCAAGTTTAAAGTATTTTTTATGGCACTGTAGACACAATTAACTAACTGTAAGCTGATCTTTAATATAAATGATAATTTCTACTGTATAAGAAAAGAATGGAGCCGGTTCTGATAAATGCAAGTCTTCTTTAATGTCATGTTTATTTAAAGATAATTTTAATTAAAAGTTTTATTAATAAAATTGTGTTTCTAATTTCTTCATCATAATTATGTTTTCTGAGTTTCAAGAAATGATTAGTTATATTAGTCTAACAACTAATTTAGTGTCCACCCATTTTTCTAATGCTATTCACATGTTTTTTTGAGAGAACCCAATGTTTCTTTTAGATAAGACATACTTTTCCTCAATTAGCTTTCAGTATAAAATGACTAGCAATTGGAGAATGCCACCATTGGGGAGACGATCTCAGAAATAACTCATTCCATAAATGCCAGTCATTTTCAGAAACAAGATTACACCAATCTTCCATTTTGAAAATTTTAGAAATAGATATTCAGGGCCTGATATTTAAGGACAAGGAAAAACTGTCAAGAACAACAGTATTTTTCAAATATTTTCTTAATTTGGACATGCAGATGATCTTAATTTATATGATAAGTGCATTATTTTGATCTTGAAGTTGATTGACTTTAAAGATATATAAATTAGTAATTATGTAGTCTTTCATAATTTTAACATAATGAAACACAAACTTCAAATTTTCAATTTAGTTTATACTGAATGCAGTTTCCTATGTCTCAAGACCTTTCCAGAAAAATACTTATGCTTAGATCCTGCCCTTGATTTGTGATCTGTGAATTGCCTTAGCCTTCAAGCAATTGCCCCACTAGAGAAGGAAGGTGAGTGTATTTTTTCCCTGGAGAACATTTAGTAATATTTGCAGACATTTTGGGTTGTCATAACTGGAGTCAGAGTTAGTAGACACCAGGGATGCTGCTAAATATCCAATAATGCACAGAAGAGCCCTCATGAAAAGAATGAGCTGGTCCAAAATGCCAGTAGTGCCCATGTGGAGAAAACTTGCACTAAAGTATTGTTTTCCACATGAGAAATATAACCTCAAATACTAAACCCAGTATTTTCTTTGAAAGCAGCTCCAGCTGCTTTGACATCATTGGTAAGGGCTGTTTCAAGGAACAGTGTTTAGTTTAAGTGTTTCATTTAGTGAAGTCACTTATTAAGTTAACAAGTCAATCAACCACAAGTCACTAATCAATAATAAAATAAGCTTCATTAGCTCCAACATTTTCTCCAAGGAACAGTTTCTTAAATCATAGCAAGTAGAAATAATGTTGTATTTGTACAGGTATTAGAGGCAAAAAACAGATATTGATAATATGGAATTTTGTTATGTGATGAAAATATTAAACACATTGTTTCTTTATTACTCAAGAACATTTTACTCTGAAATTTAACCAGAGATTTTACATATTGGTTATGTCAACTAAAACCAGCTGTCAAATATTAAAATACCAAATATTGCTTAATTCAGCAATCTTCTCATAAATGTGGATTTCTGAACACTCAGTGCATTCTTTGGATTATTTAAATAATATCCACCTTTTTGTAGAATAATATAATATGCACCTCTCTGAATCATGAAATATATATGTAGTCATAAAATTATGTGTCAATATTGATATACACAAGCAGTAGTAGGGTATGAATACCTTCCCATGACTCAAATTAAAAGTTAATGTTGAATAAAATTTTAACAAATTAAAGCTCAGGCATATCTTCTATATCATGATTAACTTAGTGAAAATTCAACCTAAAAGAATAGTGTAAGCAAGAATTGAATTGTTTTGCAGCCTGAGAAAACTTGCATTATGAGAATTTTGGGGGCATTTCTGTTGACAGACAAATGGCTTTCACCCTTACAAATTTGTTCTCTGTCAAAAGTTGCAAGAGCCACAAGAGTAGTTCACTAATTTATATTCTACACGTCCAATACACAGTCTATCACACTCCTTTGTCATGCATTGTAGATTTTTAAGTCTGATCTTAATCTATATTTTAAAATATACCACATTATTTCCTTTAGAAAGACAGAATTCTTTGAAAATTGGATATATATCATATTTCTTTGTATTTCCATTTCTAGTATCATCCTAAGCAAATAGTAGATATTCAGTAAATATTTGGTCATGGAGTAACATATTCTTGCCTTTCCCAGTCAATTTTGTAATCAATGAATTACATTTGTAAAAATATGTGGTTGGAGGAAAGAATTATGGAATTTGAGACCAAAAAGAGAAGTTTCTCCCAAGCCTTCTAACTTTTTCTTTAAGTCAGATGCTTGGTTAAATAGATGTGTGTGTGTGTGTGTGTGTGTGTGTGTGTGTGTGTGTGTGTTTATATGTATGTATAGCAACAATGTATATATGTTGAAATGTTCAAAAGTCTGGAAACCCTTAGCCCACCAGCCTTCCGCCCATCTGTCTTCCACCATTCAGGTGAGTTTTTGCATGAATGGTACAGTGTTGCCCTGTGTGTGGAAATAGTCCTTATAGGAAGCAGTTTGGCATTTTCCATCGTCCCCCGACAGAAGCACAGACTGATTTCAAGCCACATAAACTAGGCATCAGAGAGGGAGGATGCCCAGAGGTTGCAGCTCCCAAACTTCCCCTGGCTTTGAGTGAGTCCATTGCCTTACTTAGCTCTGTAGGCTAATCATTGTCCATAAAACTTTAGTTTAGTGTGAAAGTCAACCTGGGCAGGACAGAATTTGGAATTTATATTTCTGGTTGCATTCCTCCACACTCTCAGAAGCTGATCTGGGACAGCCTTCGAGAGCGAGCCTAGAGGATAAGGATGTGAGCTTTGGAATCCATCTACCTGCTTTCTAATGCTGATTTCACCACGTATTTGCTGCATAATCTTGAGAAATTTATTTTTAAATCCATGCCTTGGTTTTCTTACCTGTAAAATGAAAATAGTAACAATTCATATCACATGCGTTTAAAAGAAAAATAGGCTGTTTAGAGCATTAAGTGTAGTAAAGAATATATAGATGTTAGTCGTTTTTATTATGATGATTGCTACCAATGCTGACTATGTAGCCTATCACAGGCAGATGACAGGCTGCTCTTCCATACCCTTCCTCTGCCAGCTGTACTTCAGCTGAGACCTAGAGAAGCAATTTGAATGGATCCAACAAGGCACTCTGAGGTTCTAGATCCTTTATTAAGGTATGTAGCAAACATTTCCCAGCCCATTTGTCCTCTGAAACAAGCTGTCATGTCCTTATTGCTGATGTGAAGTACTTGTCTCCTCAGTGTGGGCAGTCTCGTCTGCTTTTCCTCTCATTGGAGAACATCACTTCATGAGATAAAATCTCTCCCCTAAATTTGCCATACAAGTCATGATCCCCTGGAAATATGTTTTAGTTAGCTTCTAGAAGTTTCCAGGTCCATATGCTTTAATCTTGTATTGTTAATAATATCTACTTATTTTTGCCATTACCTTGATTGAATGTATTACATTTTGTACGACTGGGCTATATACAGATGTGAAAACTGAAGCTGTAACTGTTAAATAAGTAGGCTGAAGTCATACTCATAGCTGGTATCCGGAAAGCACTAGAATTCTAGATTTGTACCACATTCTGCAATTCTAACTTTCTCTGTTAATTTCTAGTGGTATCAAGATTAATTTGGAAGTTTTTCATTAAAGTAATGGCCAATTATTGAAAAGTTAGGTGTAACAATTTTTATTGAAATAAAGTTTTAAAAACCACTGTATTTCCATAGACAGTAACTCATGATAAGTAAAAAGCTGCATAAGACAATCTAATATATTTGTGAGTATGCATGTGTACACATGTACACACAAGAAATCAGGATTTTTAGTATGGAAGTATTTTTTGGTGGGACATGTGTTTCAGAGTAATATCTAGATAATTCCTGTTTACATTCTATTTATGTGTTAGTTGTTAAGCCTGAACAGTATAGAAATTGCAGCGATAAGCCCCTAAATTCATATTGTTCAGTTATTTATGCTCCTGCAGAATGGAGTAAAATCTACTCTCTGCTGCAGAAGCATGTTCATTTTGTTCATTTGCTATTGTCACTATTAACTCCGTGCTGTCTGCTTTAGATGAGAATGACTCAGGGTCATTTGAAGACTTTGTAGTATAAGCTTACGTCTTACTTCCTCGACTAAATGCAATGCAGTAACTGAGTAAAATTGCTACAAACTATACATAGTCAACTTTTAAGTTGTTGTCTTTTTGTTTTGTTTTTCCAGTTGGGCTCTATATAGTTACAAATAAGAAGAGTTTATATTTGCAATATATTTAAGTTTTTTCTTTTTCCCAATTGAAAGGCTTCCTTTGTTTAGAAATAAAGGACAAATTTGTGAAGTAGAGAATTGGCTTATAAAACACTTTAGGCGGGTGGGAGTTTAATGTCTTTTTATCTACTTCACTAAAAAACAATTTCTAACATTTTCTTTATTACTTTATATCATGCATGAGATGGATGGAGGGATTTTCAGTGACTGGTAGAGTAGACTATGATAGATCCTATTTTGCTAGGGTTTATAAAGACAAGAAAGGAAGAAGCAGGATGATCAAATATTTCTTTGATTATTTTGATGTACATAACATTTGTTGCTATAATATTATTCAGTTAGAATGCTATTAATTACAGACTATTAACATCTAAAGCAATCCGATATCCTCATTCAGATATGAAGGAAAAAAAATAGTGAAACTATGATGTTCTTAACTTCATTTTGCTGGTTGGTAGTTAAGCCTGGATCATGACGTACAACACTGGGTATCAGTGCCAATGAATGTATGACTAAAGGACTTGAGCAAGCCTGGTAACATGCCAGCAGTAAAAGCCATTAAAAAGGAAATAGAAATCCTGTTTTCTCTTTTAAGAAAAAAATTGGTAGTAAAAAACACAAAATGTTTATAGACAGGTTCAGTTAAACATTACTAAATCTATCAGCGAAAAACTGAGCATGCATTAAATGAATACAAATATATTGGTATATCTGTCAATATGGATATTGATATGAAGATATATACATTTAATTGTCAAAACAACTTTAGAAATAATATATCAATATATCATTATCCTCTTATCTCAATTTTACAGGTAAATAATTGAATTAGGAATGGTTGATTTACGTTTCTATCAGTCTACACAGGGACAGAGATTTTTGTTTTCATCACTGACAAGAATGCATGCCCAACAAATATTTGTCAGATAACATCAATGATGCACTAGAATGCAAATCTATTTTCTTTTTAACTTGATATTCATTTTTTCTGATATACTGTTTTGCTTTTATTTAAAAAAATGTCCAGTGTGGCAGAAAGAAAAAGAATATTGATTGGTGGTGTCGTTTAAAGCTTCATGGGTTAGCAAATGAAGAATACTTGACTGGGCAATTTCAGTCAAAACTATCCTGTATAGTACTTCATAGAGCACCATGCATAAATAGGCACTATCATCTGATGATAATGAATATAACTATCTAGTGAATAATTACAGAGCTTTTGTTTATGGAAGATATTATAAGCCACACTTTGTAGAAGGTCAAAATTAATCGACAATAGCAATATGATAATTACCAAAATATAACTTCTAAATATAGCAAGATAATATGCAGAAAACAAAAAACTTCAGTACAAACTTACTAAGTGTATTTTTTAACTAGTTATATAAACATGAATCTTACTGGCAACATTAAAATAGCACTAAGCATTTTTAGAATTTTATTGATATAAATTTCTATCATTTAATTGACCCTCAAAATATCTCTATTACACACATTTGTGTTACCATCCCCTTCCTTATAGGAGATAAACATGAGATATAAACTGTAATGAGATTTATCAGCATGGTTCAGATTCAAAACCAAGACTAGAGTGTAAAGTACCTATCATAAACAATCACCTTCCTCTAATGGACTTCTAACCAAACGTGTGTATGTAATTTAGAAAGAGATTTAGTTCAAAATCATATACAAAGTATTCCAAACCTTTCTATAATAAAGTCAGAAAGTTGGATTTATAATGATACATGAAATTAATATGTTATAATTTAGGGTGAAAGTAACATTCTTCTGGGTGTTGTCTTCCATCTTTCTGACTCATCTTGCATAAAAAAATAAGCATAAATAAATGATCAGAAAAGTTATAAATTCATCAAGTCAATTTTTTTCTGTGTTACTTTTGCTCCTTTTTTGTTAGATGAGCACACAGTTGTAATCATTAAAATGACTATCATTTTCTTTCCACTTTTTGCATTTGTTATAAAAATCATTTTTATATTTTAGTGGATGCAAATATTTGATTGATTGATGTGTCACATTCCACTAATATATTCCTCTATTTGTGACTTTTTTCTTCTCTCTCTAGTTATACTACAATACATATATTTGAATATTGCATTCTATTTTAAAACATTCAAGGATGGAAATACTACGTTAAAGACTAGAAAATTTTCTATGGATCTTGATGTATATTGCTATGTACCTGACAAAATAATTACTCTAATTTATATTTCCATTATAAATATGGGCTTGACATAGAAGCATGTGAAATATAATTTAAAATACAATATTTGACAATAGGATCAGTATATGGTTTAACTTTTATTTCTTTTTCTACCAGGATATTGATTATTTCCATATCTGCTAAATCTGTAGTTTATATTTTTGTCTGGTATGAGTTTCTGAATTTCTGATAGCTTATTGCACCTATCCATACTGAGCCTGGACTTATGCGTTTCTAAGCATTTTTAAATTTCACTTGGAAATAAAGCTTAAATCTATTGCTTTCATTTTTCTTTTTAAATTTTTCATTAAGCCAAAATTTGTGCAAATTATAAATTAAAATTTCTCAGTCCTTTTTTTGGTGATTCCTTGTATTACCTTTTATAAAAACAACAAACATCAAAGGCAAATAATTATAAGTGCTTGAGCCAAGAGTTACCTTTTGGTAATGAAATTTCCAATAGTTATTGCAAGTATTGGCTGTAATGACAAAATTGCTTATGTTATGTAAACAATATGATGTCATTGAACATACACTGAATTCTATTTATACCTCTAATACTATTTGTAAGATATTGAAAAGGTTATGAAGCTTAACTTTAGTTTCTTGTGTCTGTGTATTTATATAGGTGTTGTTTATACTACATAATCAAGAAGCCAATAAAATAAATACCCTATCAGCATATTATTGAAAAAAGTTAAATGAAATATAAAACAATCAGTAAGTATTGCTTTATAAAACATATTTTTAGTTTGGTAAAATGCATTCATTTCTGTGGGTGATGATGAAAAAGTATACGTGCATTTACCTATACTTATACGTATACAAGGAAGCCACTAAACTAAAATTCACATTATATTGTTTTATCTAGTTCACTAAATAATCTTTGTTCAGCTCTTCCCAATTTCCATTTAAATCTATTTACAGAGTTATTTTTTAATTAATTAATTAATTTTATTTATTTATTTCAGGATATTATGGGGGTACAAACATTTTGGTTACATGTTATGACTTTGCCATACCCAAACCTCGATTTGGGGTGTGCCTTTTCCCCCCTACAATGTTCACCGCCTCCATTAGTTGTGAGTTCACCCACCCCCAAATCCCTAATCCCTGAAGAATATTACTACCATGTGAGCACCATAGCGTTGATCAGTCGGTGCCAATTTGATGGCGAGTACATGTGGAGACTATTTTTCCGTTCTTTTGATACTTCACTTCGGAGGATGGGCTCAAGCTCTATCCAAGAAAATATAAGAGGTGCTAGATCACCATTGTTTCTTATAATTGAGTAATATTCCATTGTTTACATATACCAAATTTTATTAATCCACTCATCCACATCCTTGCAATAGTGAATTGTGCTGCCATAAACTTTTGGGTGCAGATGTCTTTATTGTAGAATCTATAGAGTTATTGATTACAGTTTTGTTCATAAGTTTAGAATTTTGATTTTATACTTATTATAGATTTCACTTCTCTGCTGAAATTCCCCATTTTGTGATCTATTTTTTTTAGCATAATAATAACAGTTGTTTTTAAATTTGTGTCTGAGAACTCCAATACTGATTCATCTGTGAGTCCGTTTCTATTATCTGGCTTTTTTTCTCTCTTACTTGGTTTTCTTGTGTTTATCTTGTATTTCTTCAAACAAGCCCAAGTAGTCACATCTCTCAGAATTATTTTCTTATTGTTTTCCATACCATATTCTGTCTCCTTTATTTTTTCTTAGTTTACTCCTAGTTATCCTGTAGGTTGCACAAACTTTGGTCATGGTTTCATTCTGTGAATGCATGAGAGCAGTTTACATGAATAGCAATTAAAATGCTTCTGAAGAACCCTTTCCCAATGTTCTTCTATAAATTACATCGCATTATTGTTTCATAGCATTCTCTTTTTTACCAAATTATTATAATCTATAAATTGTATATTTATTTTTAATTTTTATTAGTCTAATTTCCAATTTCCATCCACTACAACCCAAATTGAAATTGTGGGATATTAATCACATGTTGCACATTATCATTATCTTCTCATTAATATCCTAGCATAGGTGATTAATTTATTTTTATCATATTCTAAGTTAGTTCATTGGTTAAGAAAATGAGACACAGAGTCCATTTTTATGTGTGTTTATTTCAATACAGTTTTTCTGTGACAATATTGATAATATGAACAGTATCTTGATTGATACATGTCAGTATTAAAGGTTAGAGTTACAGACATCAGTATTTCCAAATGCAGCTGAACACATATAGTAAAGTTTTATTTTTCGTTAAATTTTTAGTAAGTTAAATAGCCAATTATCACTACTGTCAGCAATGAGGTGCTGCTAAGCTGTGATAAATTGAAAAGGGAGAAAAGGGCATCCATTTTGAAAAACATGATTTGAGGTCCTTCATGTTGAAATTGAATTATTTACATAATTAAAACGTGTCTTGAGGACTAAATTATTTTTCAGCATGTACATGTGTTGTGTGGGTTTCATTGTGTGTGTGTGCATGCTTGCATGTGTGTGCAGGAGAGCAGGCACAACCTATTAACTATGCTTATTTACCAAATGAAGAGTAAAATTACGTTTAGGAATATTTGGTAAATCAGAGTCAGAAGAAATTTAAACACTGAGAATAAAGAAAGCATAGGTACCTGGTGCCAAGGTGGAGCAATAGCAAATGAAAGGTCCTGGGAGGTGGTTGTGTTTTATTACATTGTTTTGTTTTGTTTTGCAGCTGTTATTTTTATTTTTTGTACGTTTGGTTTTGTGGTTTTATTTGCATGGTTTATATATTTTCTGTGCTCTAAACATCCATCCTTACCCCTTATCCCATTTATATTGTTAACATAAATGATCCTCTGAAATTTAGTTTCTTACCAGGGCTTTAGAGTTCTGGGTTCTTGCCAGAAGAGGGAGAAAAAGATTCTTTCTTAGCCATCTTAGCCTAGAAGTAACACACATCAATTTCTGCTCATAGTTCATTGGTTAGAAGGATTAGTTACATTGGCCCATTGGTTACAAGAATTAGTTACATAGGTCTCCACCTAGATGCAAGGTGTGCCCTGGCAGGGCAGCTACTTTTTACTACGGCTTTATCCTTTGGCTGGGATGCTCACATTTTTCCTTTAATTTTTCAGTCCGTATTTTCTTTAGAAACACCACCTCTATAAGGGTAGAATCTGTGACCTATATGTAACCCATCCAAAGAGTCTTATTCCTCTGGACATAGAAAATTATTCAGGGGGGAAAAGGGGACCACTAGAGCCAGTGTATGCAATGAGTTGTTTATTGGTTCTTGAATCTTAATGTACACAGGACTGGAACTGTCTCGAAATTAGAACCAAATCGGGATTTTAGGCCTGAGAAATGAATCAAAGGAAATTGGATATCAGTGATACATTTAATCACTGGATCAAGCTATATCTGACTGTGGAATTTTTATTTACCTGAGCTAAAATAATTTTTCATTTCACTTTCATTCAGTTTGAGTTGTGATTTCTTTCACTTGCAACTTTAAATTTCTTAACTAACATAGCCTTTTAATCTTTTAATTGGGGAAAACAAATAATATTTTAGAATGAAAGAAAGTATTGAATGTATTGAAGGCAAAATTAATTGTGATAATAGCAATTGGTTGATTACTTTAGTTACTAATTGATTGATGGTTGCCAGATTCCTTGATTCGTTGATTGACTACTCTGTATTCATCCATTTTTAAATATTATCTTGAGCATCTGCAATTTGGCAGTATCATGCTAGGTACAAATTGTTGGTGTAACAAACAGAAAAATCTCATATGCTGCTACCAAAATGTTATTATAACTTTCAATGAGAAATCATTATAACATTAAATGAGATATGTCCCAATGGTTTAGATATTGCAGAATTGTTTTGTAAGAAGAAATAATAAGTATGGAAGTGGCAGAGTTAGAAAGGAGCCTTCTGCTGGTCACATGCAGTGTTTCAGTTGATTTTCCCCCTTAATACTAAGTTGTGTCTGGGTAGAGAAGAGTTATATTTTTCAAACCAGGCCATCACTAATATTTATTTGTTAAAATTAGTTCATGTTTGGGGCAATAAATATTAATATGTAGACCCTAGGTACAGTGTTGTGCTGATAATATTTAACAACTGGCTCTCCAAGTATAATTCCAACATGATTATTGCCTGATGTTTTTTACATTAATGAATAAGACAAAAGTGAAACAACATAGACATATATTGAAACTGTACTTGTTTGTCAATGACATTAGTGACTTTTTTGCTTAATCAGAAGACAGTTTTCAAAGACTAGAAGACTATTTCTCAATTTTGTGCTATTTATTGTACAATTAAATAGCTTTTAGTCAGTACACTTTAAGTTTAATCTGTGTTATTAATATTTTCTCCATCACTTTCTTAAGTATAGACATATAATAAAACAATAAATTACACCTTAATTTTTAATCTTTACTGATTTTTGTGTTATACATACCCCTGCCATGGTCAATGTCAAGTTACCAAGGTGAGGTCATTGAATGCTCTTCAAGGTAACAAAACATTCTATTATCTTCTTAGTTCATGAAGTCTTAAGTCAATAAATGAAAGTGTTAGGTCCAGCATATTAGTCTGTATGTCACACTTTATACAAAGTGTAAGCATTTTCTCCCAGTTCCCAGGTAGGACCAGCTGCAGAGGTGCCATCTACTGCCTAGGAAAAAAGAGGAAGTCTAGTCAACTCCTCTCATCCTTGCTTTTCGCCTCCCACACTTACTAACTTCTGTTTCTAACCTAACCAGGAAACTTCTTGCTCAACTGGTGCTACTGTAAAAAGGATTTGTGATCTCTAAGTCTAAGAGGTGTTGAGAGATAGTTCTCTTTTTCATGGATGCATTGATAGATCCTTAATAGCCCCATTATCGATAACGGACAAAGACGACACTTTCATTCTGCATTTTTCTGATGCTTGTCCACACTCAGTTTCTGTTTGTTTATTGTTTATTTGATGCTTTGGCAATATACTCAAACCAGCTCTTGCTGTTGGGAGTGTCTCATCAGGATTTCATATGGCTCCAAGCTGACTCTTTCTCCCACTTAGCCCTCCTCTTCTGCCATGGAAAACATACATACATATTTTTATTCAGACAAACTCTGAAAGTGAAATCCAATTCCAACACAACACTAACTCTCCTTTGCTCTGAAAAACCCATTGTTTTTCCTTTGGATATCCCAACAAGAATGAGATTGCACCCTGTCATGCTGGGCTCACTGTTGGAAACACCTATAAAGCTCTTCAAGGAGTCAGTGGATGTCCCTTTCATTAAAGTTAAACCGAGGAGTGGACAAACCCATCGTAAACCCTTGGGTGAAGGGTAGTGTGTGGTATCTGTGTGTGTGTAGATAATACCAGCACAGCGTTTTCCAAAAAAAAATCTTCCATATAGCATCCTTGGTCACTCAGCTCTCTTCACCCTTTTATATCCTCACAGTGTGTTCAAGAGATCTGTAACTGATTTTTGGCTACCTCTTTTGTAAATTCTGTGTACAACCTACTAACAACTTTGGAATGTAGCATCTGTTAGATCCTAGTACTTTAAATAAAACTTGCATTTTAGTCAGTTTTTGCACTATAAATGAAAGTAATAGCCTGTGATTTTCCCAATTCACTATCAAAAACTGTTGTTATATCTTGGATTCAAACAAAAGAAAATGTATACACACACATAAATGGATAGATATTCCATACATGACATATTCATTATATTTACACATTAGAAAACACAGACAAATTTCAGCATAAAAGATGAAATCAAATACATTTAACATCCATCTTCCAGGAAAATCTGCTCTGAATATTTTATTTTACTCTTATGCAAATAAAAATATGTACGAAATAGACTTTCTTTCAATGTCCTCAAATACCTGAGTTCCCTGCCCTTGCCCTTCTTACTTTATACAAGGTAGTCTAATTTCCTGTCAGCAAATAAAAACCTTTATTTTAATGGCAGTATGTGTTGTATCTTATGAATATATTAATATTTTTTTCTTAACTAATCATCATCATTGACTATTTGGGTGGGGTTAGTGTTTCTGTGTCAACTACACTTCTATGAACAAATTGTGTGTATCATTTAAATTGATACATTCCTATCAGCAACCCAATAATATTACCTCTTCTGGTGTGCATTTGTGTTTTTATAGGTAATACTCCTTAAGCCAAAGGCACACATTTCTAAACTAGAAATCCAGGTATCAGTTAACGGGAAAGGGCTATATTTGGCATATGTATTACTACTTTTTGTTCCTTGAGAAATCTTGGTAATTAGACAATGGCCTGTTACTGCCTACTGATAGATCTGAGTCAAATTATATGTGTTATTCATATGATAAACCCCTCTTAATTATTAACATTTTGGCAAATAACCTAAAACTAAGGAATATTTTTTAAAATATTCATTTGCAATGATCCAAAGCAATTCTAAATGCTTACATAAAATTCATTTAAACTTCTCACATCTGCTAAATTAGGTTAGCAATCTTACCTAGCAGTCTCTCTATATATAACATTGGTGCATTCTCCTGGATTATTCAAAAAAATTGTTATCTGCTAGAGGATTATGAGATAAACTAGCAAAAATAAGGAGCAAAATGGAGGTGATGTACTATATTTTTTCAATATTTATTAACAAATTTAAGGAAAGTGTGTAGGTTTTTAAAAATTACATATTTCAATTATTTCATCATTTCACCCCTCCTAATTCTGAGGATATTCTGCGAATTTTAGAGAAATACCATGATAATGTCATACTCAAGTGCTTTTGTTTGTCTAGAATTGCACATTACAATAAGTGATTTGCATGAGAAATAATTTGCATTCTAAATGTAGATGAATTTAAGGAAAGTGACTGCACTACAAATGTCAAGCTGGAATTCTAGTCTTATCTTCGCATTTGGTAATACAGCACAGATGACAGAAGCTTTAAGACCAAAAATGTAAACTTTCAGAAACTAACGTTCTAGACTCTTCAATAAAATGCACAAAATTGCAGAATGTATTTTATTTTCAAAGGTTAGACTTAAACATTTTAAATGTAACTATTTTTAAAATTGATCGAACTACGTTTTTCCCTTGAGTAAGATTGCTTCCCTATGTAGTTAGCTTGAAAATGTAAATAAAAAAATATAAATAAACCAACAGCAACAATAAATAAAAACTCAAATTTCAAAGATTTCTGGCATTGAAAAAAAGATGATTAATCCCCTGTAATGTGCAGGAAAAAAAAATCAGGTCAAGGCAACTTTTAGAAACTATTAATTGTATAACATTTAGAGAAGCAGAATTTTACTTAATATTTGCTCTCATTAAAAGGAACTCCTTGGCATAAACATTTCATAATTTATATTATTGGAGAGAGAGAAAAAAAAAGTGATTCTGTGCCTTTAATTTCCCTTTCTGAGCAAGGGAAGGCTGCACACCACTGACAGGCTCACTTGTTCCCGTCTTTAATGTGCAATCTGTTTTCTCCAGCGGAGGGCACTCAGTGTATCACAAACTCAAGCATTAGCACCAACAAGCTCTGAGCATCATCAGTCTCTGGAAAGCCTTCTGAATTAGACAAGGGCTGCCTCTCAGCACAGCTACAAAACACTTTAAACCTGACCAGCTAAATGGATAAACCTAGCCTGCATAGCTTTTAAACTGGGGTCTTATACAGCACAGGAGGCCTACTTGCTTCAAGAACTGAAAATCCAGAGGATGAATTGCTTTATCTGGGAATGGCAAAAGCCAGCACAATAAGGAATGCCAGGTATTCTGAAGATTTTCTATTTTTCCTGTCTTTTTACAGAGAAGTTGGTTACCTCCGAGATGGGCTGTAGCTCTTTTGCACAGATTGCCAATTACTGCTGATGGGTCTCTGGTGAATTACACAATGGTCCTCAGAGTCTAGAGGCCCTCCCCCCCAGCCCCCCAACGGCTTCCTTCTCCCTGCCCCCCCATCCCACCCCGTGCTGGTTTTTTAAAATACATATGTACGTATGTATTTTTTGCCTGTCCTCTCCGGGGAAGTTTGTATGGGGCTACTAGCTCACATGCGGGATCAGAATGGTGTGAATGACAGCCGCACTGTGTCATGAAGGTGGTGGTGGTTTCAGCACGAGAGACCAAATAAGAAGAAAGCTGAGAGGGGGGAAACGCTTTTGGATGACAAAGGATGGGTAAGTGAACTTTTGTTGTTTCCTTCTCAGCAAAGCTGATCCTCTTGGCTTCCTATCCTCAGTCGTTGCATTAGCTGATAAAAAGACGGGAAAGAGGCAAAAAGCAGCAGCCTTTGAGTTTGCCAGTTGATTCACTATAGTTGCTATTATATTTTTAGATCATTTTCCTTTTTGCAGTGTTTTTTTCTAATCCATAAATGCATAAGACAGACTTAAACAGACTCCAGAGAAATATCTTTAAGACTGTCTCTACCGTCTGCGTATCCACAGCTTGGGAATTGAACATGAGATAAATATTGTGTTTGCTTCTATTTCTTGATAATATTAGACATGCTTGTATTTCTGGTTGCCGTCAGGATTACTATTAACACTTTACTGTGTGTGTGTAGGGGTGGGGTCCTTACTTTATCAGAGGTTGCACAAGGGCTTGTTTTATCTTTGAAGCTGGATCCTGAACACAGCTTCCAAATTTTCAGCAGTCATTTGCCAGTCTTATTTTTTCAAGTGTGACTGGCTTTTCCCCCCCTTTCTCCTGTCTGGGAGAGCTGGAATGTATTTCAATGAGTCTGTAGCTGGCAAGAGGACAGAGAGCAAGATCGGGTTTTAAATTATAAAGAAAAAAAAACTGTTTGAGAAGGAGGGTTTTTAGATTAGGGGTTTGGCTGGTTGCCTCTTGGTTAAAAATATGAAAATTTAAGGAAAGAAAGAAATTGCAGTACGTGGTAGTATTTTTCACCATTAAGAAATAATAAATCTACTGTTGACAGAGGAAAGAGGTCCCTTAATATGCAATGATTTGGAAATGCAGCATAAGTGCCAATAGACTGCAACTTTGCAGGCTTTCTGAAGTTAATGGAGGTAGGGGAGGAAAAAAAGTCAGTGAGAAATTTGAGCAGATCTGGGTGTTAGGGAGAAGGATGGTATTCTGCTGTTTCTGTCCTTGTTTATCCCGCAAATTTGCCAAAGCCACTATATTTAAAATAATAGCAAATTAATACTACATAGCATTAGTTTGCATGTATGTAAATATTTAATAAGAATTTGACAGTCTTAACTTTGGAGTATTCTCTGTTATGAGTAGTTAGATGTGTTAGCTCCTGTACCATTGGGCTGGGAGCCACAGTAGGTAATAAAATATACTTACTAACAAATTGAGAATACCTCACACTGTTATTAGCCTTCATACTGTGCTTCATTAGCTGCCTATACTAGTCCTAATGCTATTTTTCAGAGCTCATATGTTGCTATCCCATGTCATAATAAGTATACAATTTCAGACAGGGCAAACTTGGGTTGACAGCTTACTGAAGCTCTTTTGCCAAATCACAGCCTGTTTGCTCAACTGAAAGACATGCAAGTAGCAGGTTTACGAAGTCACTTTTTTGCCCTTACCAGAAAACATAGTAGATGTCCTTTTGGTCCTATTGTTCAACACAGTGACTAGCCAAATATTATTGTTATTAAAATGTCAGCATTCAGTGGTAAGCAAGCATCTGTGCTTTCCAGAGATGAGGTAGGTAGGAACTCCTGAAACTTGAAAAGGCTTTTCCTAGTTCTCTGGCACTGTGGTGATTTGAAGATCAAGGAAGAAAAGAATGAAAGCTAAACAGCAAACATGCAACACTGAAGAAAATAATGTTCAAACGTTAGACACGTTGTCCTTAAATCAACTGTCCCATTCCTACACTAGATGGAGTGCCCCTGATATTGGTTAGCTGGTGGTGATTTATTTTAATAGGTTCACAATGTACATCTGTCTTCTTTTTAATATCGTAGGTTTCCATTTAATTACGCAGCTGAAAGGCATGAGTGTGGTGCTGGTGCTACTTCCTACACTGCTGCTTGTTATGCTCACGGGGGCTCAGAGAGCTTGCCCAAAGAACTGCAGATGTGATGGTAAAATTGTGTACTGTGAGTCTCATGCTTTCGCAGATATCCCTGAGAACATTTCTGGAGGGTCGCAAGGCTTATCATTAAGGTTCAACAGCATTCAGAAGCTCAAATCCAATCAGTTTGCCGGCCTTAACCAGCTTATATGGCTTTATCTTGACCATAATTACATTAGCTCAGTGGATGAAGATGCATTTCAAGGGATCCGTAGACTGAAAGAATTAATTCTAAGCTCCAACAAAATTACTTATCTGCACAATAAAACATTTCACCCAGTTCCCAATCTCCGCAATCTGGACCTCTCCTACAATAAACTTCAGACGTTGCAATCTGAACAATTCAAAGGCCTTCGGAAACTCATCATTTTGCACTTGAGATCTAACTCGCTAAAGACTGTGCCGATAAGAGTTTTTCAAGACTGTCGGAATCTCGACTTCCTGGATTTGGGTTACAATCGTCTTCGAAGCTTGTCCCGAAATGCATTTGCTGGCCTCTTGAAGTTAAAGGAGCTCCACCTGGAGCACAATCAGTTTTCCAAGATCAACTTTGCTCATTTTCCACGTCTCTTCAACCTCCGCTCAATATACTTACAATGGAACAGGATTCGCTCCATTAGCCAAGGCTTGACATGGACTTGGAGCTCCTTGCACAACTTGGATTTATCAGGGAATGACATCCAAGGAATTGAGCCAGGCACATTTAAATGCCTCCCCAATTTGCAAAAATTAAATTTGGATTCCAACAAGCTCACCAACATCTCACAGGAAACTGTCAATGCATGGATATCGTTAATATCCATCACCTTGTCTGGAAATATGTGGGAATGCAGTCGGAGCATTTGTCCTCTATTTTATTGGCTTAAGAATTTCAAAGGAAATAAGGAAAGTACCATGATATGTGCAGGACCTAAGCACATCCAGGGTGAAAAAGTTAGTGATGCAGTGGAAACATATAATATCTGTTCTGAAGTCCCAGTGGTCAATACAGAGAGATCACACTTGGTCCCCCAAACTCCCCAGAAGCCTCTGATTATCCCTAAACCTACCATCTTCAAGCTCGATGCCACCCAACCCAGCCTTGAAACAGCAAGCCCTTCCCCAGGGTTTCAGATTCCTGGCACAGAGCAAGAGTATGAGCATGTTTCATTTCACAAAATTATTGCAGGGAGTGTGGCTCTCTTTCTCTCAGTGGCCATGATCCTCTTGGTGATCTATGTGTCTTGGAAACGCTACCCAGCCAGCATGAAACAACTCCAGCAACACTCTCTTATGAAGAGGCGGCGGAAAAAGGCCAGAGAGTCTGAAAGACAAATGAATTCCCCTTTACAGGAGTATTATGTGGACTACAAGCCTACAAACTCTGAGACCATGGATATATCGGTTAATGGATCTGGGCCCTGCACATATACCATCTCTGGCTCCAGGGAATGTGAGGTATGAACCATGATCATCCTAAAAGCATTTCTACTGCGGGGAAGGAGAGGTAAATGTTTGAAGCTCTAGAGGTGTCTCTAATCACTAGAAAGATTAATGACCCTTTTGCTTTTGGGTTTTGCTCAGTGTGAAAGGTTACTTAATTAAATTACAACCACCAGGAAATTGACTGCTTTTTTTTTTAAATGGTTGAAACTTGAAGGAAGTTCATTCAAGGATAAGTTGGAATAAAGCACTATGTTAAAACATCTGCTTTTTAACAGTTTGTATACAGGGGTTGGACTTAAAAACATACATACAAACAAAACTCTTTTCATTCTGAAATTTATGTCTGGTTCATGGTGTTTGACTTTTGTAAAGAAGTAAAGAAAAAGGGGCCAGCTTAATTTAAAAATAAAGTGAGTTTACCAAAATTCCAGGAGGTAACAAAGATTTAAACCAAAGAGCAATTTTCCCAAGGGTTGATTTTGTTGTAAATTTTTAGTTTTAATTAAAGCATGCAACAGGGAATCTCATACCCATGTTACTTGCCATTTGGTTATTATGCCAGCATAGAGAATGTCAGAGGCCTGCTGAGTAATTGTATCAGGTTTTTAAGGCTTCTTCCTTTCCCCTTCCTTCCTTCCCTCCTTCTTTCCTTCTTTCTTTCCTTTCTACTTCTTTTTTTTTTTTTTTTCAATTACTGGGACATAGATCACTTTTCAAAGGTTTTTTAAGTGCTGGCTGTTTGTATTTAATCAGAATGAAACTTCAATTCCATCTTTTGGCTTTGTCCCTGGTAACAAAAATCAAGTCACGATCTTGTGGATGATTTAGCAATAACAGAATGACAGTCATAACAGGGACTATTTGTCAATATTGCTGTCATCCCCAAAAGAAATGACATGTATTCTTTTAAACTTACCCAAAATTAAGTGATGCAAATATTTATAAATAAAAAGAGACAGGTTTGAGTTCTGGATATTCTCCCTTTTTGTAACAGCCTCAAATGAAGGCATACATTTCATGTTATATTATTTTTGTTTTCATAAGATAAGTTTGGACCCAGTTTCTGATTAATTTTAAAGATCACATATAGGAACGTATTAGTGAGCAGAAAAATTGTCACACGTTTCCAACTTGTCAATAAGTAATACTGGGTGTAAATTGTTCTTTTCTTGGTAAAGTTGATCATTATGGGAAAAGACTGTGACTACCAAGGCCTTGTGGCTGGAATAAAATAGTGAAGAGAGGTTAAGTTCTGGCAATATGCTGTTTCAGTGTCTGATTTTAGATGATTACTTTTTCAAAAGACAGTTTTAATGAGTATTTAAAGACTTTGCCCTTTCTAATGCTAGTTATAACAGTTGAAAAATATAATTTGCTCTTTGATAATATATACTCCATTTTTTCCATAGTCCTAAATGCAGATGATAATGAAAATGTTTTTAGATAAAGCACTGAATTTGAAATAGTCTCCAACTCAGTATAATTTGGACTATTGAATTGTTCTTCACAGAGTTCATTTTCTCCTTTTTTTGTGTATCATTGAAAATAAGATAAATAATCCCAGATAATAAATCCAAAAAGAAAACTGTATAAGCAATTGCCCTTAAAAATTAAAAAGAATAAAAGATTTTCTATAAAAGTCTAACAAGGTTTGATGTTTTCATTGCAGGCCCACATTTTTACAATATGCTTGAATACTAGTAACACAAGGTTATCTTGTTTTATTCTGGGTTCTCCTTATATTTTGTGATCCTCTTAAGGCTAGTAACATAAAAAGAAAAGGAAAATCTAGGTCTATTTATTCATTTTCTCTTGACTTTTGGAGTAGAATGCTGGTTTTTATTTTTAAGGATCACCAAGAAAGAAGAAACATTCTTAAAGAACTAGGACTTCAGAACAGAAGTACTAAAACTTTTCCAGGGATCTTAAATTCCACATATTATTCCTTCAAAAACTCTAGATATTACCGTAATAAGGACAAAAAGTATGTTTTATTCCATAAAAACATGTGTGTTTAAAACACATTCTGATATGGTATGTGTTATACAGAGTGAAGTTTAAATTCATGAAATTGCACTAGCATTGTTGGGGATGAATGTATTATTAAGGCATTAAACAATGAAGAGTTTTATTAAATATTATAATTATGCTGTTGAGTCACAATGGTAGCCACACAAAGTCGATCAAACTCTCCGTGCCCTAAAATGTGGAAAGTGACAGGCTATACATGTATGACCATTATGTTGATTTGAGAGGATGAGGGAGTGCAATAAAACTACATTTAGTGAATATTAACTTGTTTTGAAAGAAAAACACACAGAAACAAACATGGCAGCCACAACTCCTCTTTTTGACCAGAGGTGTGGTGTATTACAGTTATAGATGGATATAAAAAACGAGGAAAAGCAAATTCTTAGAAATTGTTAGAAGGGAAAACCCTAATTTCATATTACTTCTTAATCACTCAGAGTAAAATTTCTCCTGTTGAGAAATATTCCTTGGAGAAAACTTACCTACAAAACAAAGCCAAGAGAGGGCGATGATTTGCCCAAGTTTATAATTTTTTAGGAATGGTAAAAGTATGCTGAATTTAACCTGATGTTGTTTTCATAAATCTCACATATCAACAGCTTAGCACAGGCCAGGTGCGGTGGCTCACGCCTGTAATCCTAGCACTCTGGGAGGCCGAGGTGGGCGGATTGCTCAAGCTCGGAGTTCGAGACCAGACTGAGCAAGAGTGAGACCTTGTCTCTACTATAAATAGAAAAATTAATTGGCCAACTAAAAATATATAGAAAAAAAAAATTAGCCTGGCATGGTGGTGCATGCCTGTAGTCCCAGCTACTTGGGAGGCTGAGGCAGTAGGATTGCTTGATAGAGATTCATTAATATATTTATAATACTATTTTGTGAGGAAGGTTTTTTTAAATTCAAAACACCAAATTCTACCCAATAAAGCCATAAATATTTAACTAGAAAATTTAGCACCAAATGCTAATTTTCTAAGATAGTGCCTTGAATAAGAAAATTTGCATTAAATTAAAAATTCCACTTTCTATCTAATTTTATATTCATTTATTATGACCTAAATGTAGTTAAAATATTTTGTCTGTTTCTTTTGAGAGGAAAATGTTTTAAAAATTAAAATTTCTCATTAGAATGGTATCTGTGAGCCACCATACAAATTTAGCATGCAAATTTTCAAATTAAATAATTTAGGCTCTATACTTTGTAAGTTTTAATGTTGAAAAATCCGTGTGCACATATCATACTAATAAATTGAGGGATAATATTTTAATAACTTAGGCAGTAAAAATTGCTCATATCTATAAAAGAGAAATAGAGTAGATAGTTATGAATAATTAATATGATATATGGCACAAGTATGAGAGATACATACATCTCAATCATCATACTTTGAGTGGATCAGTGTGCTTGGTTGAATTGAATCATTTACTTTGTCCTCAATATGTACTCAGAAAAGAGAACTTAAAACCAAAAGAATACGGCTTTGCCTATAATGTAGTAAACTGTCATTAAAAATAAAATTGCCAATATTTGCTATTGAAAACAGCTTATGGAACTTTGAATAATTTATCTCATTAAAAAATATTACAGGGATTATGAAGTTGCTTCAGTCTGTATGCCAAATTTTTCCTTCAAGATTGTAAAGAAGACAGTTTTGAATACATAATTCTTCTAGAATGTATCAACTGAAAATAGAAGGACCTTTATGTATTAGCCAATATGAATATAGGGCAAGAGAGAAAATTTCTAATTTGTCTTTTACATTAAAAAAATTAAATTGGTGAAAACTTAAAATGAATGAAGGTAGTCTCTAAAGAGATTCTCCATCCAAAGTGTTTTCAAAGTTAAGTAATCAAAATATGAAGTTTAATGATCCCTTAATGCTAACAATGCTACCATTAGAAAAATGTTAGCAAAGATGACAACATTTTCCAAATATTTAATATTTTGTTATACTCTCAAAAATCAAGAGAAATAAAAAACACATTGTTTGTCAGTTTGGACTTATATTATTTCTTTCACTGCTGTGCAGTGGGTGGTATAGACCATTTCTAACAATTTATATTTATTGACTGTATTAGGTCAGTTTCTAACTATTAAAGTATGGTGGACTATTAAATTCTTTTGACACTTTAGCAATTGACATTTTACAGTATACTGAATGGACAAAGCATATTTTTAAAGATGATTCTAAGTAAAGCAGACCCATTATCATTGAGCTTAATTAACACTTTACCAATATAAAGCTATAAAAAACAAACTTTATTTAGATAGCTAATACTGTGTCATGGAAAAAATGTTATAACTGAAATTATATTTGTATATTCAAATAGAGTATTTGTGTATGTGTTTTTGTATGTAAGTTTATACATATTTACCCATTTGTACATGCATGTATATATATGCGTGTGTGTATATATACAGAGGGAAAGACAATATAAATATTTTTCATCATAATTAATATCCATTCTGAACATTTGAAATGTTAGTGAAAAAAACTTGGGAGTTTAAATTACCAGTACTTGTGAGTCAGGAAAATACTTCTTAAGGTAAATGTTTTATCATTTCTAAAAGTTATAAGTATCTTACAACTACATAGTCTAAAACTATGTTTTTAAAATACAGAATTTAACATAGTCAAAACTGTACTTAACTACGTATTGCCATTTTTGGTGTGACTTTGGGCTCGTCACTTCCCCATCACTCAAGTGAGTGTTTTCAACTAGCACGGTGTTTCCCAATGCAAAGCAATTCTCAGATTAGTAAACTATGTAAAATCTCTATGGTCATTCTCAGGACTAAAAAAGGAAGATGAGATATGGAGAAAAAAACTGAGTTAATTATACTCAATGAGAAAAGAAAGAGCTTCTTGAGTTATTACAAATTGGGGTGCTCAGCTCAGGTGAACAGCCGTATGCTTTCTGTACGCTTGAAAGGAAACTATGTTACACACACACCCCCCACATGCAAGAACATGCATGTGCTTGCATTCCCACACATACGCCTGCTAAATTCTACGTAGTTATTTTGAAAACAGTTAAAACTATGGCTGCTTTTTAAAAAATCAATTGTCTGAATTTGATCCAATTAAAATCTATTTGTGAATAGAGTTTTCATTAGAATTTGCCAATGGTAGTGGTGAAGAGTGACGGCTACCAAAAAGGCCTGACATGGCTAATGTAGGAAAGATTTTGGCTGACAATGAATGTTTTAATTTTTCTTTTCTAGAATTAGTTGGTATTAGTATCTCATGGACAAGTTTTTAAAAATTGGTTGCTCTCTAAGACCCCAAGCTGAGCAGTCTATGGTTATAGGAATGTATAGCTTTTGATACATACCAGTAATCTTCACATAATACCAGAATTTTTGTTCTTGAGACTTTTCTATATTCAATAAAATCTAATCATCCCTAGTTCTCAGGAATTGCATTTATAGATAGTTTTATGCTTTAGAAGATGCTCAATAATGTTATCATTGGGGACTTGGTGACTCATCTGAATTTTCCTGTCTCTGGAGTTTCATGATTCACTAAATCAAAGTGAAACAGTTACAACCTGTATATAGCTAGACATTGAGAGTTTTGAAAAATTATTATGTCTTTTGATCAGTAAAAAGCATGAAGTGATGTTGAATATGTTTTAAAAATTAAAATTGCTTTTTATAGTACCAGAAGAACCATCATTCATTGAGTCAGTTTAATAAAATCTCAATATTCTTAAAAAGAAAGAGAAATTATGGGACTATTTTTCTCATGTACTCCATAAGCCATTGAAATTGAAACTCTAAGTTAAGAAAGTTTGAGAAAAAGCACAATATCTCTTATATAAAAACAATTGGCTTTTTAATAAACATCTGCTTGAAACTGCTAGAAATGTGCAAAGGCTATGTATTTAAACTTTTCCAAAGATTTTTAATATAATGCTGTCACTGTCAAGAGAAATTAAAATCCAAACAAATATAGCTATGGGAAATTTGTCATTTAACATATTGACTGCTAAACTAGAAAAAAAAAATTTCCTTGGGGCTTCAGTGTTTTATTATGGAAATATAATAAAAACTTATTAAAAAAGGAATGTTTTCTAATTTAACGAAATTTGTTATTTTTATTATTTTCTGTGCATGAGTTATATGCAACTTGAAAAATAGTTCACGTGGCTCCCAAGGTAAAGAGATGTGTGAGTTACATACGCTTCACAATGGCCCAGGCTCAAAACTAGCATGAGTTAAATACAACTCACCTGGCAGTTAATGTGTTAAAAGTAAGACCAGGTATGGTGGTGCCCTGTAGTCTCAGTTTCTTGGAAAGCTGAGGTGCGAAAATCACTTGAGGCCAGGAGTTCAAGGTTGTAATGTGCCATGTTTGCACCTGCGAATAAGCACTGCCCTCCTGCCTGGGCAACATAGTGAGTTACTGTCTCTAAAAAATGAAAATAAAAAAAAAATTTTAAAGGTAAGACCTTAAGTTTACTTACATACATTTTGTAAAGTTTGATCTTAAGTCAAATCTATTTCTAAATGTAAGTTTTGCTAATGAAATGACAACAAAGCCGACACACGTTAACAAAGCATTAGAAAAAAAAATGGTAAAAGTATAAAAAACTCAGAAAAGTCTTGTCTGAAAATTTTGAGGAAGCTTGACTAGAAGGAAAATGTTGAGCACACACTGATATCAAATAAATAAATAATACATGACTAAACAAGGTGAAGGTATTTAGCATTATTGTTTGTACATGGAAATGAAATATTCTAATATTTTAATGATATATAAATATGACACCCTTAAATATCTTTGAATATAAATATAAAAATATTGATATCTTTAAATATAAATATCTAACTTTACAATATTATTATATCCAAACAGCCATATAAAATTAAGCATCCGTGTATCATATATAAATGTTTCTAAAATTCTGAAATGTATATTGAATAGACAATAGAGTCATATATATTTTACTTTTGAATAAACCCAGTTCTGTACTAACTTGTCCAGTTTATATCAATTGTCTTAAAAGTAAATATTTGCGGGAGATACTTAAAAAAGGAATTTAAACACAAAAACATTCTTTTGTTTCTCTGTCTTTGCCTCAATTTGGTATGAGTGCTTTCTGAATTTTGGGATTTCCATACCACAATATCTTGGAAGGCTGTGGTCTCGCCTCTACCTCAGTTTTTCATCTGTTTGTTTACTAAATTCTTTATCATTAAATCTAGCAAGAAAGGTCATCTTTTCCCTTTTTGTTTTATTTGTTTAAACACAAATTCTTAGAAGAAAGTAAGGTATACTAAACATCTTAATCTCAGGTTTTAAAAGAAAATTCAAAGAAAATTGTAAGGTGAAGAAGGGAACTATAACTTCAAAACTTGCAATACAAATGCATAATTTTTGTGTTTTCTTAATATTTCAATGATTGGGATCTTCAAATCTTGCTGATTTATAAACTAAAAAATGCACTAATTTTTAACAGTATATTTGAATGTTTCTAAGCAGATAAGCTGCGATAAATATATAGATGAACTGTTTGAGATAACTATATTTTTAGGATCTAAAGAAACAAAATGTATGCTTTAAAATAGGAATATATAGAGTTATGAATTGATTCTATTTTGCTGAAATTTTTACTGTTAAGGCAAAACTATATAGACACTAATTTTGGAATAGCAAATGACACAGAGGGAAAAAGAAAATGCCTGAGAATGTTTTATTTTGGAAAGGCAGTACTACTTAATTCATATTCACTGCATATTTTCACTTTAAAAGGATAGCAATTGTTTAATTGCCTTTTTTTAAAATCAAATATCATTAGATAAAGCACTGAAATTACACTGATTTTATTAGGCCAAATGAGAAACAGTCTTTGGTTATACATTTTATACTTGCTTTTTCAATTCTTCCCTCCTTCCTCAAGTCACATTTATCAAAACATTGGTTCTTTCATTTGCTCCTGAAGATCTTGAGATGTTCAGAATTATTAAAAGTTGATTTCTTATTTCCTTTAACTAACTCCTGTTAAATATATGTAGGTGCAAATGACACCCTAAAAATATTGCTTGTTTGTTTCAACATAAATTTGATCATGACGCATTTCACTATTGTTTTGATATTTACAATTTTATGCCAGCTGTTTTCAATTGCTTCTCATAAGACTTAAAGAAAGAAACAATGGAAATACAAATTAATTATATCTGAGTCTTTTTTAGTATAGTCACCATAGATGAAAAATTGATATTTTCCTTTGTGTTTATAGATCTGTAAAAGTAATAGCAAGAGAGGTCAGCCTTGAAGTACTTTAGGTTGATGGTCAAACCACAACATGGACTAATATTACATTGGTCCAGTGGTTAAACCAAGTGGTGAAAAAGAGGTCTCATATTTGAAACTGACTCGCTTTACTTCTCTGCTATTGGACAAGTAAATATATATTTGACCTTTCTGTGATATAATTTTTCCATCTATTGAACTAGGATAATAACTTTCCAAGTAACTTGTTGAAATGATTAATGAGGCACTATTTGAAAACCACTCTAAACTCCTCCATAAAAAGCTTCAGTGTAAATATAAAGACTATTAACCATAAGCCCTACTGTCTACTGAAAAATGCAAAATAAAATGTGGCTGTATTATTTTCATTGTTATTATTAGTTATAATGATGGTTATAATACTCCCTGATGTAGAAAGAAGTGTTGTGGTTACATTTCTACTAAAGTGAATAATAAACCTGACCTTTCAGTCCCTTGTCTGAGCTGTAATTTAGTTTGGGTACCAAACCTAATAATATTTAATAATACCCCAAGATTTGTAAAATACTCCCTTGACTGAACATTTTATTCGCCTTTCAAAAAAAAAAAAAAAAGCAACATTTACAATTCTTTTGCTGGTACTAACTCTAAAGAAGAAATGGGTTACAGAAACAACTTATAAATTCCCAATCTCATCAAAATGTTGTACTTCAGTTTATTTTCTTAACAAGTAGAAGGAGTTTTAACTCCCCAAGTGTTCATGCATCACAAGTGGGAGTTTTCAACAACATATAGAATATTTCTTATAAATTAAGAAATTAAAAAGTGATTTAAGAACTGATATTTCTCTAGCATATACATATGTGTATGTATATACATATATAATTTAATAATTGGATGTGTATAAGTATTTATATTGGCTAACTATAATTTGAGTTTTGCAGAAATATATATTGCATCATTCTTATTTTTGTCCCCATACTGTGGTATCTTTTAAAGTGAAATACTTTTTTTTTTTTAAGTTTTCCAATGGAATATTTCCTACAATACCATTGTGTGCTATGAAATAGGGAGGGCACCACTGATACAGGTCCTTAACTAAACAAACCTCATACAGACAAAAATGACAAATCATGTTTTCTTTGCTAGAGAAGACAAGTGGTTTTCTTTATGATTGGAAAGGTAGACTTACTCCAATGTGGGGATTCTGTCAGTTTTTGTGAAGTTATGTATTGTGGAATAGGGAGATAGCCACAAGTTAGGTTCACTGGATGCCCTGTGAGATGGACCTGAGCTGAAACTCCGTCACCTGACCTCCATGAGCCCTTACTCTGACTGGAGGATGACAGTGATATTTGGGATCTCCAACAATCAGTGTCACTTCAGAGTCAGTGTCCTGTAATCTCCAAAACTTTGATTACTTCACATTCCCCAATACAAATTTACCCCGGTAAATAGCTGTGGCTCTCTTTGTGGAAGACTGGGAGAAAGAGTAGCAGTATAATTTTGGGTGGTGTAGCAGGATACTTTCCCAAGGGAATCTGGCGTCCGGTTCTGGGTCTGTAAACTGTCTCGAGTGGAGGTATGACTCTCTCTTTCGATGGTTCAATGTAGGCTTCTGTTGACCTAGAACTCTTCCACTTATGCAGATCAAGTAAGATTTAATAAACTGTCTGTGTACTTTTCTAGGGGCACCATGGTCCACTAGCCAGCATGATAGTTCTGTTGTATGTCAGGCTATTCTGATTACGGTTTTGACTTTGCTGTCATTATAGTTACCATGCCCACCTTGCCTTTGGTGATTAAGTGCTGGCACTAGGCCTGTGCCACCCAGGATTCATTTTTTCATTACATTTAGGGATTCCAATTCTACAGCAGCGGTTCTCACTATAATTTCTGAACCACAGAGAAGAGCAAGTTTTCTCAAACGCTCTTCCTTTTCCCTCTTAAGATATGGTCTATAATAATCAGAATTTCTATTCTTTTCCTTTTTGTTTTTTTGTAATTTTTGAGAAATTCTGCTTAGATCTCAATCTTGAAACTTGAGAGAGTAGGGAATTTAAATTTAAATATAAATATTTGACAGCTTGCAAATCAAAATCCCTTGGCTCTCTGTCCACTCGCGGTGAGTCTTTTATTAATATCAAATGACTGGAGAATAAGCGATGATTTTAAATCAATATTCCAACTTGTTGCCCCTTTAATTTTTGGCATAACATCTTCCTTGAGAAAGTCTATATGATTCTCCTACAAACATGAAGCTTGACAAGAATCATTGAGCTAGAAAGAGGATAGCATTCATTCCTTTTCTCATTCTACTTTTTACTGAAAATTTATTGAAACATGGTTATTACATAAGCACATAGACTATTTTAATATATAATCTTATACTAAACAATTTGAAAGGTGCAGATTATTCTAAAATATGAGGAAGTATAATCTTGTGAATTAACCTAATAAATTTTATTTTCCATTATTTTGTAATTATAAAATGAATACTTCTTTAGAAAGTGTTGAAAACATGAAGTTATTTATAAAAATAAAATAATTTTCAGAAGATCATACTATGCAGAGATAATACTTTAACAATTCTGTTACATTTATTCCTATCATATGCACAAGTATGTGAGTCTGAGAGTGGGTACCCTAAAATTAATTTGATATTAGAAACTGCATGTATAAGTTTATATGCTGTTACTTTAAAGTTCACATTTTCTAATGGATAGGAATACATTTAAAATTATGATTTCTTAAAAGTATGTTCTTGAGATGTGTCCTATTTTACTTAAGCCTTCCTCTTTTTTTTGATATTTATGGTGCTCTGTTTCACTGACATAAAAATTGTCATCATATAGATACATTCCTAGAAGAGAAAGTATGTGTCCAGAAAGAATGAAAAATTTAATCTTCTTAACTTGTATTGCCTAATTACCCTCTCAAAAATTTATGCCATTTTATATTTTTATATTATCACACGCACTGTACAGGAGTTCCATTTTTCCACATATACACTAACATTATTTATTATCTCTTTTTCCAACAAATTGTCAGGTTAATTTTTAGTGTTTACTTTTTACATCTTTGGCTTTAGTGTAGTAGAACCTTTTTTGTTTCACATTTTGTGTTACTGAATTTCTTAAATTGAGCAGTCCTTGAGGTCAACTATAACAGTTTTCATTATGTTTTCTTACATTGCTTTTACTTTAAAAAGGACTTTCCTATCCTTTGCATAGTAAACATTTGCTATATTTTGATTATTTCCTCTATAGGTTCATTTTTACATTTAATTCTATAATCTATCTAAAACATACTTTAGCATATCATGTAAAATAACTTGTTTTTTTCCCACTGAAAGATTACATTTACTATTACTTTACTAATAGTGAAGTAAAATTTTCATATGCCCATGTCACTTTTATGCTTTCTATGTTCTGCCTACGGATATACTCTGTATTCTTATGTCAGAACCCTATTTTCAAACATCATTGTAGTTTTACCATATAGTTTGTGTTTTATAAATAAATGTCCTTACTCTAACTACTAAATTCCACATCTATTTTTTTTTTAAAAAATTGTCTTGGGTTTTCTTTTTTATTTTTATTTGAAATAAAATTTTCATCTTTCTCTCTTTTCCCTGAACACACACATATGGTATTTTGACTAGGATTATGTGAATCTATGAATCAATTTGGAAATAATTAAATCTCTACAGTTGTCAAAATGAAAGATTATGGAAAATATTGGCATAAAGCTCCATTTTTATCATCTTTTTCTTATGTCCCCAATACAGATGAGTTGATTTGCTTCATTTTTAAATTCTAATACATACAATACATGTGTATAAGTAGATATGCATACATGTTATCAATATTTTTAATATACCCATTAATTTTAATAGATTATTTTTTGAAATTTCTACTTGTATTTTTGTCAGTTTTATCTCTTTATTTACTTATTCAACAATACTATATTGTGTACGTATAGTATGTGGTAATACTGGACTCAATGCTATTTTTACACTAGTGAATAAAACACTCCATTTTTTATTACAATTATCATAAATATAGTCTTATTTATAAAATACACATTTATCAGGATAGACAGAAAATGTTACCAAATGAATTATTAGCATTTTTTGTCTTTTTGTGAGGCATATATTTTTCCCCACACTTCAGTTTTTCATTTTATGAATTATGTATTTCCCAATATTAAATGTTATTTGCATTTCTAGAATAATGGTGGTGGTTCTTTCATAGTATTCTCTTCCAGATCAACTCTCATTGAGTGTACTTTTGTTTGGTTTGTAAATTTTGATTCTCCTGTAATTCATAGGGGGCTTCATGTTGTGCTCTGTTTCTGGCAGTTGAGGTATGTTTCATACTTTACCTTTTCTAGCTGTGAAATGGTTAAAATAGTATGGAAATTATTTTTTCCTTGAAATGTATAAAATATTCACCCAAAATGCCCTTGTAGAACATTCTTTTGGATTTAATACTGAGAAAATATTATAAATTATATCCAGTTTTGTTTGGGTTTTTTTGCCATTGAATCAGACGATTGTTAAATTACAGTTTCCTAGAAAATGCACATTTCATTGAAAATTTAGCATGTATAATGATTTATTTTATGTAATAATTACTTATTCTTAAATATATTCTCCAGTCATATATCTATTCGTTCAATTACTATGAACCACTATACTAGAAACCATAAATGAGGCATATGAGCTCCTTGAATCCATATTCTTATAATCCAGAATACAATTGTTAGATGATTAGATGTATTTTTTCCTTAAGGTTGTAAATTCCTTAAAGATGTAAAATTTCTTTAGTCTTAGTTTTTGTATATCAGTTTTGTTAATTTATTCTGTCTTATAACCGCTAAAGATTTTCAGATTTATTGATTTTTGTAAAAAAGAATTTGTGGGGAATTATCTTCAAATTAAGAGATTTATATCAGTGTGCTTATTTCCAGGGTATAAAACCCCCTATGTCTGAATGAATCCCTCTACCAATACTCTCTGACATTCTATTTAATTTTACCTTATCAGCTACCTTTCGCTTTTTTATATAGTCAGTTTACTTCTTTGATCTGGTTCAGGGGTCAGCAAACTATTTCTCTAAAGAACCAGATAGTAAGTATTTTAGACTTTGTGGGCCATATGGTCTCTGTTACAACTACTTTGTCACCGTAGCACAAAAGCAGCCGTAGAAAATATGTAAAGGATGAGTCCGTCTCTGTCTCAATAAAACCTTATTTACAAAAACAGGTAGCAGGCTGGATTCCGCTCATATCTTATAGTTTTTTGACCCTCATTTGTATTATTTCCACTGGTTTTAGACATACTTGAGTCTTACCATTCAAAAAAGAAAAAAAAAAAAAAAGGAAGAAAGAAAGAAAAGAAACAAAGAATTTTCTCCTAACCTTAAATCTCCTCTATTACTGCCCTATTTTTAAATTCCCTTTCACAGAAAATCTTTCCAAAAGATTTTATCCCAGTCTACTCTTCCCCATCAATCACTAACATCTTCAACCCACTGCAATGTGTCATTGGAGCCTATCAAGCCATCAAAACAGCTCTTGCTAAGCTTGCCACTTCATTATCACTAAATTTGATAGCTGTTTTTTTTTAATTCTTCGCTTTACTTCGATATTTCAATAGCATTTAACCCGTGGCCTTTTCTTCCTTCTTCAAATGTTTTCCTCCCTAGGCTTCTATACGAGGATCATTCCTTCTTCATTTCAGCATGCTCCTTTCCTATATCTTTGTAAGTGTAAAGTCTTCTACCGGAATATCATATTTTCCTTATGGCTGCATCCTTACACTCTCCTCCTATACCACTGTGACCTCTTTCTGTCTTTTTCTCTCTGTCTTACATCTCTCTCTCTGTGATCTCATTTATAGATACAGAATACACTGCCTTTTATTTACTAAAAACAAATTATTTCTCTATTGCTCAACCTCCTCTCTGAGTTCCCCACGTGTATACCAATTTCTTATTTGACACCTGAATTCAGATATCTGAGATACCTTAAACCCATTGCCAAAAAGCAAGCCATGATCTGTCTCTTCAAACATGTTTCCTTCCTATGTTTCTTTTCCTTTTTTTTTTTTTTTTTAGAATAACAGGAATCATTCTTGACCCTATTTTTGCCCTCACACTCCATAAGCAATCTGTCATGAAGTCCTATTGATTTTATCTCCTAAATTCCCTCAAATTCATCCATTTCTCTTTGTCTTTACTAGTGCCACCTTTTTGTCCTATTCAGTCTACTTAGCTCTTAACTAGAAAGTAAATCTGGTTTACTTTCTATGCTGCAAACAATGTGCATCTTTCTAAACAAAAGCTGATCATATCACCCTCCTGCTTTATTTATTTAAAGCAATTTAGACAAGGCTTATTGTTCATAGAATGAAAACCAAAACCCTTAATATAACCTAAAAAAACCCCTGAATAAACTGGCCCTGCCTTCACAGATATTCTTCTTGCTCTCCAGTCTCCATATAAGGAGCTTCCACACTCTCTGCACTGGTCTCTTTTTTTGGTCTCTTTTAATTAGTCCTGCTCCCTCCTTTGACAACATCTTGTCCAGCCTTGGCTCCACCTAGTTTTCATTCATCGTCTCCTTAGGAAGCCATTGCAAAAATTCTTGTATGGTCAAACCACCCTGTTTTACTCTTGCTCACCACCATCAAATATCCTAGATGACATGTAACCAAGTTGAGATTATCCCTTCTTTTTCATAATAATTTGACTAATATTTGCCAATCCTACTTGAATGCAATTTACGTAAAGGAAGGTAACATATGACTGATTTTCTTAGACTTTATAACTGCAATGTCTCACTCCATGTCATATGTAATAGAAGCTAATAAATATTTACTGAGATAATAAGTGAGTGAATTCCCAAAATTTACTTCTTTTTTTATTTTCTGCCCTTTAAAAATAATTAGATCTCTTCTTTGAAGTTTCTTTATAAGTTTTTGTCTTGAAAGATTAGTAAATTCATTTTATTATTTAAAGTTCAAAGCTATAGATTAACTTTAATGTATACATTTTGGTGTGGCCCATTTTTTAATATACATTTTTCTCAGGTGTTTTTTATTAATATGAAATTTTATTATACAAGTTTATGTTCAAATTGAGAAAATACATAAGAGCAAAAATATCAAAATACCCTTATATAACTTTTATTACCATTTTCCTAGCATAAAAGAGTATATTTTTATTACACAAAAATAATAAATGTAAGAAAATTGTTTGTAATTTGCCATTTTTACCTGCTATATTGTCAGCTTATTTATAAATCAGTAAGCATTCACCTACACATAATTTTAGTTAGTGGATAATATTACTTTATTGTACATGGTTTCCAGTTCTGTTTTGGTGGTTGTTTCATTTTTGTAATAAACAGATTCAAGATAATAATCTTTGCACTTATGTATTTCCCAATACACTTAATGATTAACAACTTATAATGATCTTTCAATTCATTTTCTCATTTCAAAATTTAAAAATTTTTTTAAAATTTGACCATGATCTTTTCTAGTTAGGATCAAACTGTATTTTATTGTTATTTTAATATTCATCACTTTGATTACTAATTACTCATGCAATTTCTTATATTTGCTTGACTTTTGCATGTTTTAATTTATGTATTTTATGTTCATTTTCTTTGCCTGTAGTAATTTTATTGACTCTTAATAGGTTTTAAAGTATTTTATTAATCCTTTAGCTTATATAATGGTCCTAAATTGTTTTTCTCAGAGCTTCCCATTGGCTCTTAACTATTTTAGGTTGGATTTTGATTATATAATTAGAGAATTAATTTCACATATATAAATTATTCTATATTTTATTTTATTGTTTCTGCCTTTGTTTCTGTCTGTATGGTACAAAAGTTCTCTCCAGGAAATATTAAGTAATTGTTTACTTTTATTTTCTTCTATTAGTTTCATGTCTTTTATTTGCATGGAAATCAGTAACTCAACTGATTAACTTTTTATTGTCAAACATTTTACCTAGTTAGCCAAACTCATTTGTTATTTAATCACAGCTATAAAATTTTATATTTGTTAACTTCTAAAGTATTCATTAGTTACTTATAGGCACACATTTTATGTATATATATTTATGTGTTATGTGTACAGATTATGTATTCATATATATTTTTCCATATATACACAAATATATATGAAAACACATGCTCTTCTGTTAAAATTTTATTTTGCTGATTGTTTTGAAATACTGCTTAGTTAATCTAATAGGTTATATTTCATTATTCTTGTTTAAAATATTTTTTGGCTATTATTTTCATCTAGTTTCCATATTTAATTATAAAATGATATATAGCTATATAAAATTATATATAATCATATAGATAAGAGTGATTCTTTTCCACTGCTTTGTTTTCTATTGCCTTTTATCCTCTCTAGAACCATATTCTGGGAATAAACCATTTTAACACTCTGTTCTGTATTCTTCTGGATATTTTCTGTGCATATAGAAATGAATACATTTTTCTTCTCAAATAATATTATACTGGCTATACTGATCTAAATCTTGTATATCTGTATGCTTTTGGATTTATTTGTTTCACATAATATATTTTGGATATTTTCCCATTACAGTAAATAAAGATCTACCTCTTTGTTTTTAATTTATTTAAATGGTTCTCTAGTGGTAGACAAGTGAGATGTGTGAGGATATAAAAATGAATATTAGAATTATTATGTCAGTACCCTAATAAAATGCCTTTGATACATTTATTGGAATTGTGTTATTTTTTAAAAATAATCTGGAGTAAATGAATATGTTTTTAAATTCTGAATCTTTTATCCTGTGATATGATAAATCTGTACTTAGTTATGTTGATTTTTATGAGTCAAGTATACAGTAGAATACTATAATTTTATGCATATAGGAGAAATTTTATTTTTAAAAATATTACAAATCATTTTATGACTTTTGTTCCTAATATGAATATAATGAGTTTTCCTTTTTCAATATTTTCTGGTTTTTGCTGTCCTATAAGGCAGATTTTTTGTGTGTTTATAAGGTTATATTTTTAATGACCCTATTAAAACCAGAAATACTAATATACCAAATACTAATTCCAATTTTGTTTCACTTTATTTTTTAGTTTAATAAATAACATGTTTTTTTATTTTATCTATTATCCCCTGACCACCCCCTATTGTTAAAATTCACATTCTTTATTTTATTTTATTGATCAAACTTCTGAAATGGTGTTGATCAATTAGGAAACTCTGAGGGTCCACAACAACTTCCACCTCTCTCACCTCCACAATAATTCTGAGAAGGAAAAGCATTGCTGTGGGCCAAGAACATGGAACATTCAAAGTGATGGAAGAGTGTTTACAACTGATAACAAGACTCTTCTTCAAGAAGAGGATGCAATAAAGTGCCCTGGCAGCAATCTCCAGTTGAAAGTGTTCCCACCCTAGGGAGTAGACTCAGACAAGCTGCTCTAAGCTATAAAGAGAAATATCATTTTCTTCTTTAGTATTTTTATGGGCTTCCTCTGGCTCTTACAATATCTGGAGTGGCAAGGACAAGAAAGTAAAAATAAGCATTTGAGTTTAGGGCAAATTTTTAGGAAGGTGCTCTATTTAAATTTGACCATGGGTTGCATTTAATTGAGTGTAGGCAAATGCATATACCTTACAGGGCAAGAGAGGTAAGTATTGTCAATGGTACATTAAGCAGCATGTATAAATAAATAAGGATTATCAATTAGTGGGAACTATAGAAACCTATAGCTTGCATAGTGTCTATGAAGGCATTCAAAATTTTAACATCATGCTGGACAAAAAAAAAAAAAAAAAATAGGTTTGTCCAAAAATTCCTTTATTGTCATCTAGTTAAGAGTGACTAATTCTGGACTTTAAGGCGTTGAAAAGTCTTTGTGATTCACATGTCCATTTCAGTTTAGCAAAGATAGAGTTATGTACCAAAATCATCATAGAACTAGGAAGCTAATGAAGCTTATTTTAAATTCCTGATTTCCATCATGCCTTTACCTCTTTGCATCCCAGAGACAAGATTAACATCTGGCCTATCTGGGCTCAGGTAAGTGTGTAGAGAACTGGGACCAGGAAAATGTTTTCCCCAGGGACTTACAAATGCTAAAGCAGCTCTACTTTTCATTGACATAATTGCAAACAAAAAATAAAATCTCTGAGTTGGGAAAGCAATTCATAAAGGGTTTCTCAATTTTTGCACTATTGATATTTGGGGCCAGATAATTGGAGGTGGTGGTTTGGGGGTGGTGGTCTGTCCTAAGCATTGTAGAAAACATGCTTAGCCTCTGTTCATAGATATCAATCAATTCCCATATTCCAATTGTGGCAACCAACAATGTCTCCAGATATTTCCAAAAAACCCCTTGGGAAAGCAAAAGAAAAATTCTCAATCGTTGAGAATCACTAATGTACTACACAAAATCCGGTCATGGAGAGGCAATGTACAGAAATACATTTCTGAATTTCTGTAGTCAAGGAAGGTTCATTAACAATCCTAAAATTTCAAGAGTTAGAGGTCAGATGTAAGAACCAAGGTGTAACCTATTCAGAGATTGGTAGGTATCTCTAAAGTAAACTCAGGATCACTTCCAAAGTGAGAGAATTTCTGTGTGCAGACATTTAACCAAGTGGTATCGGGATTGCACTGATGACATAGATGATATGCTTTGCTTATCGATATTGAAAGACAGACAGGTTACTACAGATAAAACTATAATTGTCCTGTTCCTGGAAAGAATGAGAATAAGTGAATGGTTTTGAGGCCATCACAGTACTGAAGGCATAGAGAATTTTGAATGAGGAGAGGCAATGTTGGGAAAAGTAAGGATATTGCAGAGAAAATACAACATCCCACAGAGTTTCTGAGCAACTGGGTTTGGAAAACACATCTAGCACCAACCCAGTCTAAGAATATTTAATGTTTAGTTGAATGAATAATGTTTAGTTGAAGAATATTTAATGTTTAGTGAATTTAGGGCTGTGACTTTGTTTGCCTATAATATGTATGGAAAGGGGAGAGACTCTAATAAGACAGTGCCTGTACTCACTTCAGTGTTGGAAATTATGAAAAAGAAGAGTCAAGGGGAAACTGCAAAGCAAATAAATGGTTTTGAGCACACCAAATGAAAATGTGCAGAAAGAAACTAGCCTCGGGAAAAAATTTGGAGTCTAGCAGAGACACTTCTGTAATTTTCTACAATCTCTAAGAAGACAGTTTTTTAGATGACATGCTCTATTGGAGGAAGCAATTTTCACGGATGGTAGAATTTTCCCCTATTATATGGGAGAGATATGGTTAAACTCTTGATGAAAGATTTCTTCCAATTGAGTTTCAGGCTTACAGGTAATGAAATCTGAACAAATCTGAACAAATGCCATAGACTGACATGAAGAGGCTGAAATTAAAAAGAAAGTAATATTTTTTTCCTCTCTTTAGAAACACTTTGAAGTCTAAAAAACCAGGGCTCAAACACTAGCCCTGCCATATTTAGCTTTAGGGTCTCAGACAATGTAGCCTATGCCAACCTGTTTTCTTATCTATAAAATGATGATTCTCTTTGTACTTTATAAGGTGACATGAAGACATCATGACATCATGTCGTTAAAGGACATTACATAGTCTCTGGCACATAGTGAGTGCTCTTGACAAATGGTAGCTATTATTGTGATATTGTTATTCTGCTTGCAATGTTCTACCTCAGATATCACCACTTTTTGGTGAAGTCTATTACTGCTATCAAGAATTTGCTCCTTAAATAGGGTGTCTGGTATGATTTTGGTATATGCTATTATATAGGATAAATAAAATGTTTTTATACATATAATTATATACAAATCCACATATACATACATATACACATATATGTATTCATGTATGTATATATGTGTATATATATGTGCATATGTATACATATATGTATCTAGTATAGTGTGTGTGTATGTGTGAATGCAGATGTAGACTTGGCCTTAAGATATTTGTCTTCTTGAATTCTTGAAATGCAGCTTTTTCTACAGAAAAGTGTAACATGAGATTAGATGTGGGAGAAAATCCTGATGTAGGATCTGAAAAAAAATATCAAAAGCATAACCAGTACCTAAAGGGAATTTATAGCAGTACATACCTATAACAGAAAAGAAGAGTCTCCTATCAATGACCTTAGCTTCTATCTTAATAAACCACAAAAAAGAGCAAATCAAACCCAAAGTAATCAGAACATAATTAATTAAAATCAAATTTGAAATCAATACAATTTAAGGCAGAAAAACCACAGAGAAAATTAATGACATTAGAAGCAGATTCTTTGGGAAAAGAAATACAGTTGATAAATTCTAGTGAGATTGATCCGGGAAAAAAAAGGAAATACACAAATTATCAATATTGGGAATGAGAGAGGTGAAATCACTACAGAATCTAAATATATTAAAAGCATAGTAAGGCAATATTATAAACATATTTTTTACAAATTAACTTGACAAGTTAAATGTAATCTGCAAACTTCTTGAGAGACACAAAATACCAAAGTTTACTCAAAGAGATAATCTAAAGATCTGTATACCTATTAAACCAATTACATATGTACTTACACACCTTCCCACAAATAAAAATCCAGGTATAGGTGGCATCACTGGTAAATTCTATCAAACAATGAAGGAAGAAATAATACAAATTCTACATAAATTGAAGAGAATTAAAGAGAACATTGAAGAGAAGAAAATACATTCCAACTCATTCAATAAGGCTATCACTACACTGATGCCCAAGCAGACAAATACAGTATAGAAATGAAAACTACTGACAAACGCAATACATAAATATGTGTGCAAAAACTCGATGCACATTTTAGCAAATAATACTCCAAAATATATAATCATGACCAACTAGAATTTATCTCAGGAATTCAAGGTTGGTATAGCATCCAAAAAAGAATCAATGTAATTCATTATATAATTAACATATATTCATCTCAGTACACACAGAAAAAGCATTTTAAAAAAAATATAACACATTTCTAACAAAAAATTCAACAAAATCAGAATAGCAGGGAACTTCTCCAACCTGGTAAAGAACACCTGTAAAAAAACAAAAACAAAAAAAACAATGTTAACATCATGCATAAGAAAAATGAATGCTTTAACCCTAAGATCAAGAACAAGACAAAGGTATCTGTTCTCACCTCTCTATTTGACGTTATATGAAAGTTCTAACTAGTGCAGGAACTCAAGAAAAAGAAATAAAAATCATCCACCTATTGTTAAAAAGTCACTTCTTCCCATATTTTTCTATAGATTCAAAATGATCCTAACCAAAATCTCAGCAGTTTGTGTGTGTGTGTGTGTGTGTGGAAATGGACACATTTTAAATACTAAAATTCATACTAAAATGCAAAAGTTCTAGAATAACCAAAGCAAATTTGTATAAGAAGAACAAAGTTGGAGGGCCAACTTTACCTTATTTCAAGACTTGTAAACTTTTAGTATGAAAAACAATGAGGAATTAACATCAAGATAGACAAATAGATCAATGGAACGAAGTAGAGAGCCCAGAAATAAACCCACACCTGGATAGCTGATCTCAACAAAGGTGTAAAAGTAGTTTGGGAGAGAATGAGTAGTCTTTTCAGCAAATGATGATTGACGCGCATATACCAAAAAATAAAAAATAAAAAATAAATAAAAATAACCCCACTTCATACCTCATACCAATTTGATTTCATTTACATTGTTACCTAAATGTAACACCAGAAACTATAAAACTTCTAGAATAAAACGCAGGAGAAAATCTTTATAACTTTGTGTCAGGCAAAGGTGTCTTATGTATGACAACAAAAGTTTGATTTATAAGAGAACAAAATGATATATTGAACTTAATTAAAATTAAAACTTCTGCTCTTTGAAAGACTCTGTTAAGGGAATGAAAACATAGGCCACAGACAGAGAAACAAAGTGAAAACGGCAGATCATACCAAGTATTGGCAAAGGTGTGGAAGAAGTATAACTTTTGAAAAATTAAACATGAACCTAACCATGTGGCCTAGGCATTTGACTTCTAGGTATTTAGTCAGGAGAGATGAAAGCATATACTTATACAAAGAACACAGCAGTTTTATTTGTAATATTCAACAACTGGGAACTAATCCAAATACCCATCAACAGATAACATTTAAACAAATTGTGGTATATCCATATTATGGGACACCACTCAGCAATAAAAAGGAACACATTGATACTACAACACAGTTAAATCTCAAAATATTTATGTTGAATGAAGGAAGCCAAATCATAAAGAGTACATTCTGGATGATTCCATACACTTTTTGTACAAAACAACAGGAACTGCAAACTAATCTATGGTGAGAGAAGATTAGTTGTTTCCTGGAGATGGAAGAGATTGGTGGTGGGAGGACTAACAAGGTTACTAAGAAACTTCTGAGAATGGCGAATATGGATATTAATACAGTTTCATTCTTGATTGTGTTGATGGCTTCATCAATTCGTACACTTTCCAAAACATACTAAATTATATATTTTAAATGGGTGCAGCAGCACCTGTGTCAATTATACCCCCACAAAGCTGTTAAAAATGCAAGCATTTAACTGAGTCTTGAAGGAGAACCTCTGGCTGGACCACACATAATAAAAAGGAAATTTGGGCCGGGCGCGGTGGCTCAAGCCTGTAATCCTAGCACTCTGGGAGGCCCAGGCGGGTGGATCGCTCAAGGTCAGGAGTTCAAAACCAGCCTGAGCGAGAGCGAGACCCCATCTCTACTAAAAATAGAAATTAATTGGCCAACTAAAAATGTATAGAAAAAATTAGCCGGCCATGGTGGCGCATGCCTGTAGTCCCAGCCACTTGGGAGGCTGAGGCAGAAGGATTGCTTGAGCCCAGGAGTTTGAGGTTGCTGTGAGCTAGGCTGATGCTGTGGACTCACTCTAGCCCAGGCAACAGAGTGAGACTCTGTCTGAAAAAAAAAAAAGAAAACTATAAGATAAATGATACTAGATAAATGTTGCCTGAAAGACACAGTGGTTCCTAAAGGTTCCTGATCACGATTGGTGCCTCCCAGGGTGGCCTCCAGGAATCCCTGATGGTCCCAGGTAGCCTGCAGCTTAAAGGTCTGATGTTGTCAAGAACCAAGGGAATTTTGATTCCACTCAAGATGGAGTATCAGGGACCAGATTAATCCTTCCACATGAAGCAACCAAAGAAACAGACAAAATTTATGAAACAAAGGTTCTCAAGACATTGGACAACCAAGCAGCAAGGCACAGGGATCCCCCAGAGAAAGGAAACTTAAGCCTGATGAGCACTTCAGCCTCCTGCCGAGGGGGAGGTTCCAAGCCATGGCACGGGGAAAGGAACACAATGATGCCCAGCAGCTTGGTGAGCAGACAGAATTGCAAGTCCAGGGAAGGCAAGCCCATTAGAGTTCTCAAATTAGGGTACCTGAGAAAGCTGAAGAGGGGAAGGGCTGTGGAAATCTGCAGAGATTCCTGCAAGTCGTCAGCTGAGTTCCAATCACCATGGGAGGAAACCTACCCAAGCCCTGTGATGGAACCACCTAGCCTGGGACAATGATGTAAACATGCCACTAGTTCAGTAGCTAACTTTGAGTGACTTCAGTTTAACTGGAGAATTTCAAAAGTATCACCCTCTATTTGATGAATAAAGAGTATCAGTTAGTAACAAAACCTTCTTTTGCACTGGCTGCTAGGAAGACCAAAACCAATCAGAGCCCATAAGACATGCATTTTGTATACTAGCCTTACTCTAGGCTTCTTGCTTATGCTATCCTTGCTTCCCTTAACCCTAATTCTCTCTCTTAAAAAAAAAATCACCAGATTGTATAGGTTTGAAAACTACCTTTTAGAATAAGGTATAAACAAACAGTAAAGTCAGCACTCATGTTTAGAGAAGAAAAATTCTAGTTTTGATTTTTTGAGAAACCAATGAGACAAAGATTAGGAGTGGAAGTTTGTCTAAACCTTTTAGGATTAATGAAAAATAGTAAAAATCTACAAGATGTAAAAGAAGGGATAAAACACAAGGATGTGAAGATTGATGTAATGTTCTCTCAGAGATAAATGTTTTTGATAATACATTGTCAGTGTCCACTCTGCTCTCCAGGGCACACTGTCCGGACTCCAGGCCAAAGACAGGGTGGGGGAGAGGGAGACAGGAAACTCGGGCTGGGTGTAGCCTGGAGACAGAGGAGGAGTTGGAATGGGCTGGCAGTGACAAATGAGCTCAGGGTCAGAGTGGAGAGCGACAGTGGGTTGAGCCTCAGGACAGAGGAAGGAAGGGATGGGGGAAGAATATGTTAGGCACATTTGTTAATTTTCAAGAAGCTAAAAGTTGGAGAAAAAAGGCAAAGCCCTTCCTTATAGCAGAAGGAAGGAAGGAATGGAGTTAGAAAATCAATTCATGCTAAAATTGGTGGGTGAGAGTTTAGTGAGGAATAGGCTAGGCTATTTACACAGCCTTGAATAATCTCCCTGCTAATTACATATTAATTGCAAAGGGAAAAACAATGACCTTACAGTGGAGAAAACCAGCAAGCATCACCTTAACCAAGTGAGCACAGAAAACATCACCAGTAACGGGACACGTAGATGACACGTGTTTCCTGACGTGATGTGCTAAGACGGACGTGACCTCAGTTCTGTAGGGTTCCTGCCAGCACTGCATGATCTGGAACTGTAAATGAAAAAGCGCCGGACAAGCCCCAATTGAGGGATATTCTCAGAATAACTGGCCTCTACTCCTCAAAAGCGTCAAAGTCAATAAAGACAAAGGCAGGCTGAGGAACTTTTCCAGACGAAGGAAACTTAGGGGATATGACAACTGAATGCAACTGCATAATCCTGGGTTGAAGCTTGGAGTGGGAAAAAATAGCTGTAATAGACATTTTGGGGTAATCGATGAAATTTGAATATGGACTGTGGATTAGGTAATAGCATTTTATCAATGTTATGTTTCCTGTTTGTGATGATCATATTGTAAGAAAACATCCTGGCTCTCAGGAAATATACACTGAAGTATTTAGGGATAAAGAAGCATAATGTTTCCAACTTCTTAAACAGTTCAGAAAATCAGATATATATATAAAGAGAGAGAGATAAAAACAAATGTGGCAAAATAGAAACAACTGGTAAATCTAGGTAAATAGTATTGAGAATAAACTGAACTTTACCAAAATAAAAAACTTTTGTGCATAAAATGACACTTATCAAGAGTACATGGCCAGGCACAGTAGCTCACGCCTATAATCCTAGCACTTGGGAGGCCCAGGCAGGAGAAGTGCTTGAGACCAGGAGTTTGAGACCTGCCTGAGCAAGAAAAAGACCCTGTCTCTACAAAAAATAGGAAGATTAGCCAAGAATGGTGGTGCATGCCTGCAGTCCCAGGTATTCAGGAGGCTGAGGCAGGAGGATCACTTGAGCCCAGGACTTTGAGGTTGCTCAAAAAAAAAAAAAGAAAAAGAAAAAAAGAAAAGAAAAAGAAAAAAAAGTACAAAGGCAACCCATAGAATGAGAGAAAATATTTGCAAATCACATAACTGATAAGGGATTAATATACAAATATATAAAGAACTCCTATAACTCATCACACACCAAAAAACCCAAGTCAACTCAAAATGGGCAAAGAACTTAAATAGGCATTTCTCTGAAGGTTTACAATTGCCAATAAGCACAAGAAAAGATGCTCAACATCATTAGGCATTAGGGAAATGCAAATCAAAACCACAATGAGATAACATTTCATGCCCATTAGAATGGCTATTATTTAACAAACAAACAGAAAATAAGTGTTGGCAAGGATGTGGAAGAATTGGAACCCTATGCATTGCTGGTGGGAATGTGAAATGGTACAGCCACTGTGGAAAACAGTTTGGCAGTTCCTCAGTAAGTTGAAGACAGAATTATTATACCACATGACCCAGCAATTCAACTCCTAGATATATAACCCAAAGAATTGAAAACAGGAACTCAAACTGACACACCAAGGTTCACAGCAACACTATTCACAATAGCCAAGAGGTGGAAGAAACCCAAGTGTTTATCGATGTACAAGTGGATAAACAGAGGTATGCACGTAAGATGGGATACCATTTTGCCATAAAAAGCATGAAATTCTGATACATGCTACAACATGGATGAACCTTGAAAAGATTATGCTAAGTGAAGAGGCCAAATAATGTACAGTAGGTCCTCGACAAATGTCGTCTCATTCTACGTTATTTAGTCATAATGGGAAAAAAATTTCTTCCCATCCGGGGCCACTGTGTGGAGTCTGCACCCCCCACATCTCTTGTGGGTTTTCTCTGGGTCCTCCGGTTTCCTCAAGCAAGCTGGGGAAGCAGCTGGCGCTCTTCTCCTTCGGCATCATTGGTGATTGGAGCATCTCTCCCTGGTTCTAGAGGTGGAAGGGGCTGTTTCCCAAACATCTTGCTACTCGCCTGCGTGGGGATTGGGATCAGAGACTCCCCAACTGCAACCAGAGGTTCCTGTATTAGTGGCATCCCAAAGCTGCATGTGAGGTGAGCCGGCAGGTCTCCGTGGGCCCATGGGAGTGTGGGTGCGTGTGAGCATGTCCTGCTACGGGAGGGCGTCCTGCCAGGGCTGGGTCCACGCCTCATGCCCTAACCTGCCAGACAGGCGCCGGCCACCCCTGACAATGAACTGGAATAAGTGAGTAAATAATGATCTTACTTGTTTTTATTAATCTTCCTTTAAAGTATATGGAGCTCACATTTATTTCAATGTTTAACAGAAGTCTTTATTTAGAAGTTCGGTGATGTTTTTGTGACCGGATATGTGCCATAAGAACTTAACTCTTGTTTATAGCATTGCAAAATTAGTTTCCTTATGTGCTGTTTCCCTTAAAGTCGTAGTTTCCAAGAAACTACAGACCACGTTAAGTAGGGACTTACTGTATTATTCCTCCTATATGGAATATTTAGGATAGGCAGATTCCTAGAGGCAAAGTGGAGTAGAGGTTACCACACTCCGAGAGAAGGGGAGAACAGGAAGGTATTGCTTAATGGGTACAGAGTTTCTGTCTGGGATCATGAAAAAGCTGTTTATAGATAGTGGTGATGGTTACACAACACTGTCAATGTACTTAATGGCAATGGATGGTCACTTAAAAAGGGTCAAAATGGTAAATTTTGTTATGCATACTTTACCACAATAAAAAAATTATGTCAAGAAAAGTAATAATAAAGCTGGTGCGATCTTCCTTGAGAAGTTAATTTGGGTAGCTCATGTTGATCACAGATGTTTGGAACAAAGTGTTTTTTTCCAGCCTTGAGAATTTTTTTGAATAGGTTATTTTAAATTATAGCAGGAGATAAGTCTAGCATATCTTATTAATATTCTTCAACTTATACAACAATCCCTACCATTTACTGATTTTTCTGTCTTTCCACTGTATCACAACAGAATGACTGGAATGACTGACCCCAAACCTGGAGGTTTAAGATAGTCTACCTTAAAATATAGGTCTGTGGCAAACCTAAAATTCACCTTGGCGGTCCCAGAAGCACCTCAGAGTCGAGTCCTCCTCTAGAGAAGGTGCACGTGGGGCCCATGTATCTGCTCACGCAGCAGACACAGCAAACAGTCACCAGGCGCCAGTGGCCGATTGAGGCCTCTCACAGGAGCAGGCTGGCCTGGAGCACACTCCAGGGTTAGTGACAGCAGGGGTTTGTTTATTCAATGTTGGTTACTCATTACCCAGCAACGCTGGGTAGGAAGGCTGGAGAGGCAGTAAGGGGAAGCCCCTCTAGTGAGCAGAGCCCACTCTGCTTGGGTTTTGTTTCTGTTGCTTAACGCTTATACTCAAGAGAATTCCTACTCTCAAAAATTACACTCACCAGGATATTATTGTTTTACCTCACGTCCTAGCCACAACTGGTGTAGGTTACTGTTTTAAAATAGGAGAGTACATGGGTGGAGGGAAACCTTCTGATAAAACTAAGGATTTTGCAATGTTTTTGCCCAAATTCCCATATTTAGAATGACTGCACTTGTGTCATAGCTTCAGAAGCAGCTCAAAAAATACGCACACAATTATACATCTTAGCATAGCCACATCAGAAATAAATTACTGATAAATTGGAAGCACTGTTTTATATTTTTACATTATAAGATGTACGTTGTCCATTGTGAAAAACTTGAAAAATGTGGAATATGACAAACTATCAAATTCTTGAATGCTTTTAGCTCTAATTCCACCTTCTGAATGTTAACGTCATTTTGTTCTGGCTTGGAGGGTGGTGGCAGAGGGCAGAGGCAGCGGAGCCAGAGCCAACGGGAACCCTCGACCCCTCAAACAGCATCTCACGTGGTCTCGGCCTCTGCTCCCACGCACTCGACTCTAAGTGCACAGTGCAAATCAGACCGCGACTCCTGGCACACGCCGGCCAGATGCCAGCCAGGCCAGCTAAGTGGTGCGTGGCTACGGTTATGAACAACATTTTCTACGGTGGATTCACAAGTCTGCCAGAACCACTGCCAAGTCTCTCTCCAGTCCACATCTCTTCTAGAACACTCCACTTGGGTGGAGGACCTGAACAGGTGAATTTTCCTGACTGGGCAACCAAAAATTATTTAAATACTGTTAGGTATGGGGCAGCATGGCATTGGGCGGTATATGAGGGGAGGACAACTCTTCTAAGTATTAAAATGCCACTGGATTAGAGAGTAAAGTTGATTTGAGACAAGCAATGTCTATTCATAAATGGGCTGCCTAGAAACTAAGTGAAAGCAAAGGACACAAAAAGCAGGCTTTTTCTTAGGGATGTACCTTTTATCTAATCCTCTCTCAGCCCCCTTGGGGCCGAGACCAACATCATCACTGGCCTCTGCTGTCTTCTCTACCTGATGTTTGTTTGCTTACTTGTTTCCTCTGCGTGGAAAACTCTTCCCACTTAGCCCTGCCTACGTGAATCCAACCACACCCTCAAAGTAGCAGTGCTACTTCTTCCTCACGGACACGTGAACGCTGACCTCTTCTTAATAATTATAAGCACTTAAAATATGAGACCATTTCATGTGGTCTCAGCCTCTCTGCCACCGGCACTTGTCTCAAACGGCACAGTTCAAATAAGACCACACCTCCTGGCAAACACATAACGCCAGTCTCATTTTCTGCAGACGCACACACGCAGCCTTCAGTCATCAAATACATATGGGGAACCATGGTGGTGATTAGGGTTGTTGCCAAACATTCTGGTTTGCTCTTTCAGATTCCCTTGAACTTGCATGTGACTTGCTTTGTCCAGTGAAACAATCCAGGCAGAGGGAACAGCTAGAGCAAGTGCCTTTAAGACCTAGGGTTCAAGCGAGTCAGACATGCTCTGGGGACAGACAGGAGACCAATGTGGCCGAATCAAAATGAGGGAGATGGGTGTGAGGGAGGTGAGACCAAGAAGTCACAGGGACCAGATCACATAGGGGCTTTGTAGGCCACTGAGAAGACTCTGAGTGAAATGCGAACCACGGTAGGAATTTGAACACAGGAGTGACATGATCTGAGCAGGGACAGGGGAGGATGCAAGGATTCACTGGGGATGAGAGGATGGGTAACTTTCAGTGTGAGCCTTCCCACTTAACCTTTACTGCTGAAGGGTTTTTAAAGCTTCCTAGGTCATTCTGCTTTGCTGGCAGGTTAAGAACCACTGCTACAGAGAAGCCAGGGAACCAATAAACAGAAGGGAAATCTGCAATATTTTATTTTAAACCGCATTTAAATTGCTTTCCTGATCAAACCCACAAATGACAGTCAACAAGCAAAGTTGCGTCATCCCTTCCTTCCCCTAACTCAGCCCCCTTGGAGGGAATGGTAAAAAACATAATAGAGGGACGAAAAAAAGTCATGACTAATCTACCAACCAGTGACGCATTAGTGACTGCTATAATGTAAGGATGATTTATGGTGCCTAAATTAATTTCATTTTGAATTTCAGAAAAATAGAATTTTCTTAACTTTTAAAAAACACAACTCCTTGTTTTTCACTTGAAAACCCTCTCTTCTTAACCTTAGCATCTCCTTTTCTTTCCTCCACATTTCCTTTTCCTCTGCCTCCCTTGCCAAACAGAAAAATGCCAACTTCATTAAATGACTCCATGTTAAAGTCTCAAGTAAACCGCGAATTCTAAGACTAAAAAGTATACTCATTTTCATATACAGCATTCAAATTTTTATACCTGAACAAATGACTTTTTGAACAGAAGTGTCTGACATTCAGTCCAAGAAACTTAAATATCAAGACAGTTCCAAGAGACTTAAGAGAACCAACCATGTGATCTTCAACAATTGCTACTGCATTCATCCTCATCTCAAATTATGGACACTTGCCCTCCAGGAAGTTTCCCTCTTGGAACCCTGCTCCTCTTGAGATGAAGCTTTTACTGACACTGTGGGTCCTGTCAGATGCCAAATCCATCTGGTCGTGGAGCAGGCAAACCTCTCTGAATGTCAGGTTGAACCAGTAACACTGACAGTCACTGTAGAGTTGACCTTGAACAAGGATATTTATACATGCACATGTAATACACTTAAAATCATATTGTCATTCAATAGTACAGACTATTTGATATGTTGCAAAAATCAGGACAGAGCACACGGCAAACAAACCCTTATGAAATGCAAGGATGCAGAATTCAATGACTTCAGACTTTTCTAAGAGTATTTGCAGAAGCCCTAAAGCAGAAAGTAGTGTGGGACCTATTATTTAAAACAAAACTAAAGAAAAGAAACAAAGCAAGCATTCTGATTTCACACATAAAATAATACGGAAGAAAGACACCAACAAGCTTCCTTTCTGTGACCTAGGCATAGAAGCAGTTTCATTGCTCTTATTAAATGCTAAGACCTCTTTTATTTTATTAAGGATCATTGCTGCAGGGTGTCTACTGAAACACATCAAGAAAGGTGGACAGTTATAAAAGTCAAATTTATATCAATTACATGAAGATGTATTTGCTATACCTTTTAAACTATGACTAAAAAGTCACTAGTTAATGTAACTCTACTATTTCTAATCATTAGAAAATTTTAGTTTGTTAAGAATATTCTGGAAACTTTTAGTTAAAAATCTTTTCAGGTTGTTAGTAAGCAGTTAAAATTTCAATGGCTAAAATAATTGAGAGTAACTCTGCTCTTATGATATACAATGAATCTTTGCAAAAATATTTTCTTCATTAAGTAGAATCAAATATATACATTCAAGATTAATAGACTGAGAATTAGAAAAACAGTTTCTGGTTTCAGAGTGCTAACAGAAGGTACACACATAACCCCTCTGACCCTGAACAGTAACAAACTCTTCTAGTCAACCCTTTGATTTTTAAATACTAATACTGGACAATTTTAGTCGATTGTTACCAAAATAAACACAAAGAACAAAATACAAAAAAGATCTTCAGAAAAGGCGCAGCACAGCTACAGCCTAAGCCAGAGTCTAAATGACAGCTACACCAGTTAGAGCGCTCTGTCACCTTTAACAAAGACTGCACTTCAAAACAATTATTTTAAGAGAATTCCTCAATGAGGTCTCACAGTCATAGACCAAGGTGGATCGATACATCTCATCACCCTGATAAAGTATTAGAAAGGCACTCTCTACTCACCTAGCTTATGTATTATTAATTCAAAATAAATCCTTAAAATTATTTTCCCATCTTTAGCCTTTATTATAATCCTGCCCTGAACATTTAAATTTATTATCATTCCCAGTCACTGCTGGAATAACAGTTCTCTTAACAATGTCTAAGCATGTTGATATAATACTAGAGCATCTGTATAAATTTGATTTGTATGTTATCAAACCTCACATTTGCAAATTTATTCAAATATAGATAGCTTTTCTTTAAACCTGTCATCTGGTTCTAAGGAAACCCACTTAAAACATAAATAATGAGAGAAGTACCAAATACTGACTTGCTATCTGATCACTGAAGAATAACTTCAGAAACTATGAAACTGAACTAGATAAAACTGCCATTTGGGTAGATCGAAAATGGTCAAATATTGGAAATTTTGCTGGTTCAAATTAATATCTGGAAAAACTTTTGTAGAGCTATAAGGAAAGTCACAGAGGAAGTGTTTTGGTCTGAAGACCCAAGCTTGTACCTAAATTATAGCAAAGACATATAGTATGCTTTGCTAGTCCACTGTTTAAGTAACAGTACAACTATTAATATGGAACACAATTTTATAAAAAGCTTTCAGATACTCCGAATCACTTAACATAGGATATTAGAACAAATGTAGACAGCGGCCAGTAGAGCAAAATCTTGCTAATATCTGGTAAGTGGTTGGTTTTGAATCAAGCAACCGAACTTCTATAGAGGGCACGCAAACCAAGATTTCTAGGGTTGTTCATCAAAAATTATAGTACTTTTTAACTAGAATAAAATGTGACTTCACAGGAAGTTTAATCAGTGCTATTAAATGATGGCAAGGAAAGAGAGAAGATTATTCCAAATATTAGCTTCTCAGTAAAGAATTAAGGGAAAAAATAACTGAAATAAACAATTAAAACCTACCTCAACACTCAAAAGACTAACTACCCTCCCAAAAAAGAAAATAAACAAAACTGCAGGATACACTTCAAAGAGTGAAGCAGTACCAGTTATACATAAATTAAATAAATCCTTATTTGCCTCAACCTTAGTTCTAAGCGTTGCTACCTTTAGTTATAACGCCTCATTACTGTTTTCCTTACACATTTTACAATAAACAAAATGAGCTCCTGCAGCTCATAGAATGTCACTTTTATCACGAGTTCAATTCTAAAATCCCTCTAATTATGGAAACTATGACTAGATTTACTCAAACCTGTCACTTTCAGACATTAATGAACATAGGACAGATATAATATAACCACTGATCAGAATCAGTAGAGGAAGTAAACACCCCCTTTTCTGTATCCTACACACACACACATTTAAGGGCTATTTTGAAGCAGGTACTATACCACAGAAACTAGGTGAAGAAGTCCTTTCTCAGAACGCTCCCAATTCCCAATCTCAGCTCTTCAAGGGAGTAAGAAAAATATCATCTATTAGAAGACAGAAAAATGGGAGTGTTCTTGCCAGAGAGAAACAACTCTGGATATTTTCTGGAATGTTTTAATGACAATAACCATCAACTTAAGCTTTTTGGCTTTCAGTAAACTTTCTAAAATTAGGAAGGGACAAGTCTAATTTAAATTGTGACTATCAGATTTAGCTCTTTAAGAAAATTAACAAGTTCAATTGAAAAAAAATTGTCTTCAAGTCTCCCAATAGCTAATTTCAAAATTTCTTAGCAGTACAAAAATGCTGCTTGCAATATCAAACAATCATAAATACACACACATTATTCAATTGCCTGTTTATTTAGTGGCACCAGTTTTGCAAACTAGAAATTACTTCTACTTTTCATCTCAAATACAATCTGCAACCATTCACAGGCTGAATGCAATTTCTTCAATGGACTTGAAAACAAAAAGTACATTCTTAAAGTCAGAACTGAGATCACATATTTTCTTTGGACCAGGAAATGATACATAATACAAAATATACATTTGTGGAATTTCTTTAAAAGTTTGGATCACATAAACTGCAAACTGGATGAGTTACTGTGGAGAATTTTGTTACACATTGTGTTTAAGAAAAATATTTCTGCAACTGCATTAGTCTTATATTTATAGTTTTAAAAAATGATTCTATATATAATGCCAGATGCTTTTAACATGTATATGTCTCTCCACTCATAACATTTACACAATCAAGTGAAATAAATCATTTCAAAAGTGAAATCAATTAGTATTGGGGCATATCACTAAAAACAAGGTATTTTCCTGTAAATAAGCTATTTAAGTCAAAGGCTAATAAGGTAAAACAAGTTTCTATGCTCCAATATTCTCACAAATGGGAATTAAGTTGTAATTGAACATCTAATTTTGGCAACAAATAAAATTCTTTCACTGTATTTATATTTTAGTACAAATCTCATAGACCATACATCGGTGGTTTCTCCATGTTAGATTCTATTTTAACATTCTGTACTAGTAATACCTAACTCCTTAGAATCTGAAATGGATTGAACATTTAATGAACTCTAATACCAGGAAGCTCAAAATCTTAAAACCTGAGCAAGCTCTGACAGTTAAATGTGCTGTTAATATAGTCTACCTGCACTACGGAAGTTAGAAACATTCCAGACACATTCAATTTATTTTACCTCTTCTCTGTAGAATTTAAAAAGTGGCAAATCTTAGACAAAGATACTGCCCTCCAAAATAGTACGAATACTATGTTTTTTAATTTTTACCATTAATCATTCTTTCCCCCCAAATATAGTATTTTTTTAAAAAGTATATTTTAGTATCAGATTCTAGCCAGGCCCCCATCCACCTCCTCTGTCTTTTAAAGAGTGAAACAATTCCTTAATATTACCTTGAAATATATGTATAGGCTTTGCAGGAAAAAGGATGACGCCCTAATATACTTTAGAATGGGACTTAAACCAATGGGCCAATGAACCACTGCAATATCATAAACTTTAGGGAGCTATACATATTAGATGCATTTTCCTGGGTGAGGGAGTCCCTAGGATTCATCAGTCTCAAAGGGCCTGTGACCCCAAAGGGTTAAGAACCATTGCTATTAATGAGTTTGTGCCATTCACTATACTTAATTAGGATATAACTAATTTTGTCTTGCAGCTACCCAACCTCTTACACAAATCTACCTTACTTTAGATAGTACCATACAAATGCACATAGTACTAAGTAGTCTTTTACTGGATCAGGAGGACTATGAAAAAGCAAAAGAAAAACTCTCAACAATTTTTCTAAACATTTAGTTTAATGAGAAAGCCGTTAGTAGAAAACTGGGTTTTAGAGCAATGAAAAGAAATGAAGGGTTGTTTTGCATTGAAGAAGCATTACATTTATTTTCTCAGTTGTTTCTATGCTGAAGAATCAGTAAGTTTTATCATTATCTTCCTTGTTGGAAAAACCAAATTATCTGAAGCAGCAAAGGTTGATTCTTGCTGGTTTATGTGACAAAAAAAGTTCTTAAAAACGTTACAGCCAGGTCCAAGGAAGACTTTCCTATGGCTTTTAAGAGTAATCCTCCCCTGCCCATCTCACTGCCATTTCCCCAATTCCTTCATCTCCCAAGTTTTCTTATTTTCAGCCCAGTTTAACATAGTATTAATAATGTTAACTGGCCTTGATGAGGTAATGCACTAAGCTTTCTTGCTCAGGAAAATGGAATTAGCCTGTTTCAGTTTGAAAAAAGAAAGAGACACCATAAATGAAATAGAGGAAATGGGAGCAACATTTCATGCTGGATAAGTAAGAAAAAAAAGTCACTTAAACAAGTTACTATGTCAACTTAAACAATCCTTTCCCATCTTATAAAAGTATAAGTTGTTAACTGCAATTTCATTACCATCTGAGTTTTTTTAATTAGCACTCCCACCTGCTGGTAATATAAATAGGAAAACAATGACAGCAGAGGCCACTAGCTTAATATAAACAACTGTTAAAAGGGAAAGAGGTGAACAAAAGTGGAAAATGTTCATCTAACAATGAAGTGGAACAACGTCCCTCATCATTTCTGTAGAACATTCTATCAGTAACAACTAACGTTTAACTGAGACTTATAATTTTGACCAACAAAATAATACAGTATTATACACTTTAAAAATGTATTCTTAAATATTTCAAGCATATTCCAAAGTAATATACAATTTAAAATACAAACCAAACACATGGCACATTATTGAAGGAAATAAGGTAAAATTAGGCTTCTAAAATTTTAAAATATAAAGAAGACCTTCTAAAGCCTTAAAAGAAAAACTAATTAGAAGATTAGATACTCAATTAAAAAATGGTCACCTCACTAGCAGTATCTGTAAGCAAAAGTATATGAAACTCTTTAAGGTCCCTTCAAAGAAAAACCTCAAATGAGAAACATTTATATACTGAAATATTTACATATCTTTTCTAATACCAAATCCCAATACAATACTGTACAAAACATTAATAATAGCAAAGTATGAACTAAAAGTATACACCATGAAATTCAAAATTAAAACAAAAAAATAAAGGAAAAAGCAGTACCTAATTTTATCAGCTCTTTCAGAAATCATAAGTTGAATTCCCAGATAAATTTGCCCAGTAAAGATGGGCAGTGAAATTATTTTAAAATATTAAAACACAATAATCATTTGGCTAAAACTGGATATAATACTGGCAGTGTGTTATAAAGAACAGAGGTTTACTTAAATAAGATAAATTTAGCTATTTATATTTTTAAATGCCATAAATTCAACCCCACCTTTTCTGTGGTTGGAGAATCTAAGAAATCCATTACCCTATTTCTCTGATTTACTGCTATGAGCAGGAAGAGTAGATGCCAATTGTTACAGGCAATCAAGCATGGACTTAAGCCTCATAAATCCTATTTTATTCTTATGCTGAGCAAAATTTTCTTCTGAATGAGATTAACTTTGGTGAGAAGAAAATAAACAGAAAAAGAGTTCACAGGTGAATAAAGTACAAACGGGTTCTTCAAGGCAGGAGCCTGCTTTGTTTAGGTAAGTACCTGGCAGATAATAAGTGGACAATAACTATTTTTTTAATTAGTGATCCAGTTATAATATTAACATAACTAGATTATAAATTCTGCCTTCATGTAAACTCTTTGAAGGCAAGAACCTATTCATCTCTTTATAGTCCCAAGGTGCTTAGCCTAGAACAGTGTTTTGCAGATAACACTCAAAACATTTTATGGAAAAGCTGAGTTATTAGCTGGATTAATATATGGTCAAATAGATCACTGAAAGCAGTGTAGTCACTGTAATTCAGATTATTTGAATTACATAACTAATTTATTCCTTAATTCAAATTTCTTAACATTATGAAGTTAGTATAAAAATTAAGTGGCCATAGCAGTTGCATAGCATTCTAGAAGTTAATCCACCACGATTAAAAATCTTTGAGATAGTTATAAAGCTATGTAAGTATCACTTTGATTTTTTAAAGTCAATGCTGATACTTAGAACTGCTTCTGTCATCTATAAAAGAATATTCCCCAAGAAAGTGGAAATTAGGAGATCCTACCTTATTAAAACAGTGATAGATCAGTGAAATTTTTTAATGTTAGGGTAAAAAGAGCCTGCTATATAAAACTGAATTTCCTACTAAACACAGCAAATAAGACATTTAAATGAAAGTATATTTTGAATACTATATTACTGTCACACAATAACTTTTTCCCTCCAAAGAACATAGAACGCATCAAACATTTTTGAGGCATTGCCCTGAGATGCTAATTAGCACAAAAAAGGGGGGTGAGGGGTCAAGAATTTTAGTGGTACAAAAACGAAGTGCACAATACAGGTGCAAAAGTGCCTTTAAAAAGTGTAGTTGGTTCTCCTTCCCCACCATTACCCCCAGGAATCAGGAACACATAAAGTCTGCTGTTATAATATACACTTCCTTCCTGTATTTTTGTAACGAAGAATTATATCTAGTATGGCAGTGCTGACTCATGTGGAAAAGATTTAGTCTTCTTAGATCATACTTAAATACAGTTTTCTCACTTCCAAGCACAATTTCAATACTAATAACTTTAATAGAGGAATATTTTAATTTCCTCTTTTTTGTTTACAGACTCTTAAATTTAAAAAGGCTCTAAATATGCTGTTAGCGATTGAAATATAGCTTTCCATCACATACTCTACTTGTGACTTAAATTTTGCATCTCAAAAGATTACACAGTCCAGTTCAAGGCTTTGAAATTTCTGGAACTAAAAATTTCAGTCTACTTAAAAAATTAAGGAACTGGTTTGTTATAAGAGGGATTTAGCTTTCAGTACTAGTGTGTCTGGTAATCAATCTACACTAGAAGCACTGGTATTCATTAAATGCACATTTAGATGCTTGCAAAGCCATAACTTACAACATTATCATACTTCGCACTCTACCACAGATTGAGACATTAAGCATTTATTGTAAGTACGGAATTGGTTCTGTAATTCCAACTGTTATGAATTTCTAAATATAAATAGTACTTCAGTTTTTCTTCATTCATGCTGGATTAAGATATAAATTAAATACAATTAAGTTACATTTAATCACCTCACAAATAAGAGGGATAATGAAAAGATTTTGCTGGTATGTAACTACTTAAATCTGAGACATTTCACATTACTTTTCCCACTACTCCCCTAACTTTACATTAGTTTTAAGGCTATATATACAAATATGTATATTTCCAAATTAGGGAAAACAAATATAACGAAATGGATTATACTAGCTTTTATACACAAACTTTTGATTTTGTATTCAATGTTGTATTTTAATCTTACATTTTAATAGTTTTCTAGTGGGGAATCTGCCTACTGAATGATTAAATTACACGGTGATAAATACAATATTCAACTTAAAGAGACAAAAATACAGAAGGGCACAGAACAGTAGTCTTTTCAATGTGACAGATTTTAAAACTTACTTTCACATGCTTAATCAGAGGATTTTCAGCCTAAATTAAATTAGGTTTTTATATCTACAATTCTTTAAGCTTTGAAAGTTATTTTTAAAGGCCAACAGCTAAATATTATCAACATGCTATATTTCAAATCACAAATACATCTTAACCACTTGGATTCTAAAGACATGGGCCAATTAAAAATCACAGGCAAACACACACTCACAAACACACACATACACCCCTACCACAGAGTGTTAGATTGTCAAACTTTGACAATTATTTTAATTAAAGAGTAGGCAAATTCAAGCTGATGCACACCTTAATGAAAAATAAGCAGCCCAAAAGAAACCTATTTGAAAAACAGATTAACAACGGAGACCTGAATCTTTTAGTCTTTCTAATGTAAGGGAAACAATTCTATCTATGCCTTGAGTAACAGAGTTGTCCAATTAAAAGAGACTAACATCTTTTCCTATGAGAAACATCTCATTTACAATGGTATGGTGTTTTAAAAGGCCGGGGTAAGAGAGGAATTACACATACATGATTAAATTTCTTGTTTGTTAAATCAAGCTTTATTGATAAAATGGAATTCAGAATATCTTACTAAGAACAGCAGCAGGCCCAGCCAATCATGATAGCAAAAATGTGGCAGTCTCCTACTATATGTAGGAAGCTGCTGCTTATCAATTAGTAATTAAATGTAAGGACTTGTAAAAGAGGTGCAAAGAATCAAGGCATTTTAGCCCCAAGATTGGTATTCTTATGAATATACTGTATTACCTGCAATACTCATGGCAACAAGGAGAGACATCCTGACAGTTAAATGAAGGGACCAGCTTTACCAACAATGCCAATCCCCTACCAAGAACATTAAGATAGTTTTCAATAACTCCTTGGATGTTCAGCTTTGTAAGATTTTGAAATTATTCTCCATAATCGTGTGCACGTTTGAACATCTAGCTGAAGTAGCTGCTGCTCTCCCTGCCCCAACCCCAAGTCCAAACACAACTTGACTTGAAAGGGCTATATATCTGTTGCATCACACAACAAGCCAAACATTTCTTGTAACTTTGATAGTGATTTAAAGCAGTTCATAATTAAATATGAGCATTTTGTACAAGGACAATTACACTTTACAAAAAAACAAAATCATACAACAAAAATTGCTGGAGTCTGATTTACAACATGAATTATGGTTTGAAATCACGTTTACATAAGTCTCAAATTTACAAAAAAAAAAAAATTCACTTCTGGGCTAGCTGTTGTACTGCTGAAGTTCTCTGGTGTAATCACTCTCACCCATGTCATATCCCCTTCCTTAAAGTTGAGGATGGATGTTAAAAGGTCAACGAAGTTGAGCTGTACTCTCCTTTGGAGGTGAAGGTAAACTCCATGGCTAGATGAGCAGTTTTACCACATATCATCAGTTGATGTAGAGTCCTTTATAAAAGGGAACAGACAAAATAAGGAGCTAAATTAAAGCTTAGAGGTGCCAAAATATACTACTTTCTGGATAATGCAGAAAGATAAGATTTTGTAAAGCTGACTTTTAGACTATAAATCTTTTAAAATGTATATAAGCACGTATGTGTATATATGAAATAGCAGTATTTAATCTGTTCAAAGAATTAACCCTTTATTTCTGGAAATAAAGGGTTAATTCTTTTTAATTTAAATATTTTTGGAAAATATTTAAAATATGGTTTTACAGTGAGTTTGACCAAATGTATTACTAAATCAATAAAGCTACTAAAAAGAATTTTCTTTTTGATAAACCCCAATTTACTTTGAGAACATCACTTTTATAAACATTTATGGCATCAGAAAAGATTAACATCTCAGATAATATGAAGTTTGAGGAAGCTTCATAATACAATACATAAAATATTTCAGAGCAGTGCCCAAATTATTCTAAGTTACTACTTTTCTATAAACATCATACAATAGCATTGCAATAGAAAATTTAATTGGATAATATGGCATTCTAATGTTTATTTATATAAACCTAATACTCTATATTATATTTAAATGAAATACATAGTTCAGGATGCTTGACAAAGGTATTTTCAACCATAAAAATGATTTATTGGAGATGGACGTTCTGATATTCTGTTGTAGCTGCTTACAAAATTCAGAGTAATTCAAGATTCTGAGTAGAGATATTATTCCCATTCAAAAAAATAATTAGTGGAGGCAAACCTTCTGAAGTTGATTGCTTGCAGACTCTTAAAAAAACTAGCATGATTCAAAAGGACTTTCTCCTTTTTTGAGAGAGGTGGCCACTCACCATGATTATGTCCTCAATCACTAGAACTGTGGTGCAGGCAGAGATCAGAGCAAGCAGAGTTCAGAGCAATCAATCAGGGGTGTGTGTAAAAGAATGGGTACAGTGAACAGCTCTGCAAAAACAGGTAGGAAGGATATGCATTTAGAGTGGAGGGGAAGGTAAAGCAGAGGGAGCTAAAATGCTACTTACAGTGTCGTCATTTTTGTAAGGATTCAGTCTATTGTAAACGGCTTCAATTACATTCCGCCTAAATTTAAAAAAATGCAGAAAATTAATTCTTCAGAAAGCACAACATTACCTAGTAACTCACAGCCAGGTGGTTCATTAAAATTTCAGAGATTATCTTACACTTAGAAATTATTTTAGTTCTATTTCTTGCTATGAATTAGCAAGCCCCACTTTAAGATATTTGAGTCCCAATATTAAAGTAGAGGTAAATTTACTCTAAAATGTTAACATTCTACCAAACCAGTTAATAGAAGGCTAAAAAGTATGGTTTAAAAAAAAAGTCTACATGGTTCATGTCTATTTGAACTGGATTAAAGTGGTTATGAGTCAGCAATGGCTATCTTATTTTTAAGATATAATACTAATATATACTAGTTAAAAGGTGCATCTTAATTTTGAAATAGAAATAACTTCAACATCTGTTATTATAAAATAATTCAGATATATTTTAAAGTTTCTGCTTTTCTTAATCCTCCTTTAAAAGCTCTATGAAAACTGAAATGTCAAATATGACACTTCCACAACAAGTCTAGGAGTTAGTTTTTGAGTAATACTTTTAAAAAAAATCTATAGTGGTATTTATAAGTTATAGCCTCCCTACTTCCAAAATGGATTTGAAGTAGTTTTATTGATAGTAATTTCAACGAAAGTCACATAGGCAAAAAGTTTTCAAAAAATAAAAACTTGAAACAGGAAATTTTATACTACAATCACTATTTAGTAAAATTATTACAAACAACATGGCTATACTTGCAAAACAGTGGAGAATCAAGAAAGTTAGTCAATAATATATTTTTGCAGGTCAATTATATGAGTATTTGAGGCAAAACTGTTTTAAGCCTTCACTTATAAAATTGCTTCAATTCTCTAGTTTATTATGTAAAGATGTAGGCTTAATATTTAACACAAATTAGTCCAGTTCTATGAGTGGAAAGGGAAAAAGAAAAATATGCATCCTCTTATATCTTCCCTGACAGCAAAACCCAACTAACCAGCAATCAATAACTAAAAATGCTGGGAAAATCAGATACAGAAACATGGCCCAGATGAACTAAGAGAATCTTTGGGGTATTATGTTTTCCAGAGTTTGACAAAAACAAGTTATAATACTACTAATGACACTTAGAATTTTGCAGTTCCGTGTAATTCAGTTTAAAAAATTCTTTCATTATATTATCTCATTTATGCTCTATGAGGAAAATCAATGTCACCCAAGCTTCCACTAAAGACAACCCTTAGTATAATTAACACATTGACTGACACACTAGAAAAAAAATTTTTTTCCTTGGAGTCATGGTGTTTTATTATGAAAACAGAATAAAAACTTTGAAAATGAAATGATCCTCTCTAATGAAAAATTTGTCATTTTTTATTGTTCTCTGTGTGTGACTTATATGCAACTTGAAAAATAGTTCACTTGGCTCCCAAGGTAAGGAGATGTGTGCATTACATACACTTTATGAGGCCCCCGGGCTCAAAACTAACGTGAGTTAAATGCAACTCACATGGCAGTTAATGTGCTAAGTTATAAAAAATAATATTTTGATGTCTACTCTAAACAAGCACCAGATATCTTAATACTAAAAAGCACTGAAATCATAGGTTAAATATTTTAAAAACACAGATAAGTACATCACTTTAGAAATTAGGTAAACACACAATTTGATTAATGGACACCTAATGTTTTCACATACTGACATGAAGTGTAAGAATGCACAGAATGTAACTTACTTGCTTGCCAATTCACCCCCTGGTGGAAGGCTGGGGATGTTCTCACTCGCTAATGTGCGCATCACATGGACTAAGTCGGGGACGCCTTCCCCCTGCTTCTTTATGATTTCTGGGAATCAGAAGTACTTTTTTTGTAAGTGTTATCAAATTTAATTAAAAAGAAAACTGAAACAAAGATAACTTAGGTTTTTAAAGATGACATTTAACAGATCTGAGATTTTCTAAACTGGTATCATTAAAAAAAAAAATCAGGTTGACCATTCAAAATTTATGACAAAGGGATGTACAAAATGATATAAAAGATTAACTTCAAAGAATGAAAACAATCAAGATAAAAATGTGAAAAGAAAAAAATATTTGTTTAATCAGGGATATGTGTGTACAAATGAAAATATCCTTTCTTAAGATGCCAACTAGTTATTTCTGAGATCACTCTTCTCTTTAGACTGGAAACACATTTCCTGAACTTTATCCTATAAAATACATTGCACAGAGCTGAAAAAAAAAACAATTATAAGATTTGAAAAAAAAAATAACCTCTAAGTATAGGGAAATTTATTGATTATATACTAACCCAAATTATTTTTACATGTACATTTACACTTGTAAGATGATACTTAAGTAGCATGTACAGATTAGATTATGTACTTGAACATCACTCTCAGCTTTTCTCTAAAGTATCTTTAACAATATATTGTATAGATATACCATTTCCCTCATTGATTACTTGAACAAAGCCTTGACTAGAAAAGGTCTAAATTCATTACAAAATTTCTAAAATAAGAAAGATCTGATAAACCACACAACTGCATTTAAAATAATTTTAAAACATCCAGTTATTAAATGGGCATAGTGATATGATTTGCAGTGTTGTCATGCAGATGCATATTGCTATTTATATCACAGAATATAAAAAATGAACAAAGAAACTTATAAAGAATCCTAAAACTATTCACTTGAAGTAAAAGAAGTTTTAGCACACTTTATGTGCAAACTCAGGCCAAAAGTATTTGTAAGTTATATGTTCAAGTTTTGTTCAGTTTTTGTTTTCCAATGTTTATAGCAAGAAATGGTATTTTCTTTGTCATCACTGAGGCAAGAAATTATCATTATACTACTCAATTTGTAAATACCTTTGAAAATAACAATGCATATAAAGATCTTTCATCCTTTGATCAAGCCTCAAATTATTAAAAGACAGACATGGCTACCCATAATATTTCTTTACATGGTTTGGATTTTCCTTTTAGAATAAAGGCCAAATTTTACCATCTATTATTTTTCGCCTTTTTTTTTTTTTAAACCAGTCTTAAATCTGAACAAAATGCAAGGATCTCAGATTTGGTTTGCCAAGTTCCTTTATTGTGTAATCTTTAACATCTAGTATATTTATTCTACATGGTTCTAATGCTGGAAATCTACCGTACAAAAATAAAGGGATTTGATGTTTACCTAAACTGCACAATATCACAATCTAAAGCTGTAATACACTTAACATACAGTCTCTGCTAAGCCAATACAATTATTGGATAGATAACTAGATACAATAGAAATGAACACTGATGATAAATTCAATCAATATGGTTTCAGGTCTAAAAAACATTACCTTGAATCATCTCTATTTGATGTATCTTACATCTCCTTTGTTAAAAGATAAATGGATATTTTAACTGTGAAGAACATTACAGGAAAACAAATTCTTTTTTAAAAATGTAAGGCTTTAAAAACAGTTAATATCTCCTATTCCATGTGGGACAATTCATTTAAACTACCTGACCATTAATACTATACTAGCCTTGTTTCTTTCTGCTTTTAAAAAAGAAAAAGGATGAATTTTAAGAAATATTCCTTTAATTGCTATTGGACTATACATTTTAATTAGAATCTTAAAAAGACTGAATGCTTTGATAAAAAATATATATGTATAGAAGATCCATGTTTCACATACATATATACAAATACATTCTGATCCCTTGTGACTCCCCTCCACCAAGTTTGAGGGATTCTATCAGGTATCTCCAAATTCACAACTTTAAAGCTCAGGTATAGTCTGTAGCAAATATTTGAGAAATATATACACGAGTATAATCTTAAATTGGCTTAGAAGGACCACAAACTTAATAACTGTATGGTTTAAATTATGAGCTGAATCTTTTCATATATCCAGAGAGCCAAGTATTTAGAAGGATAAACAGGATAAAGGAGAGCTGGAAAGCCTTTGTCCTTTTCTATGCTGTGGACAGAGAAGCCAACAATGTTTGAAGCAAAGTGAGGTTTAGTAGCCACAGTAATCCAGTGAAGGCATGTATTTATAAAAACAAAAGAAAAAAAAGAAAAAGGTATTTGGTGCCTGTTTTGGAAGCTGAATGCAGTATTTTTCACTGATGAGATACAACAACTTTTACAATACAAACAGTTACATTTTTTTCTATGTTTTTAAATACTAACAGTTTTAATTAATGTAGTATTTATTCTCTAGTTGCAGTCTCATCAAATCCATCTGAGTAAAAAATACCATATTTATGACATAATCTCTAATTGAATGGTACAAGTATAACAACACTTCAACATATCAAAAATACTGAGTATTAATGTAAACTCTATCCAGATGGCATCTCTTCTAGCTTGATAAGTAATATAAAACAATATAACAAAATTATGTAAATATTTCATAATTCCATCTAAAACTTAAAGAGTGCATACTAAGAGAAAAGTAGCAAGTCATTTCTAAAATTTGATCCCATTTCATAGTAAAAATACTAAAGCACTTACTCTTATTTCTTTAAACCACTAAAACATGTATGCCCAAGTTACTTTAATAAAGTGCCGATACATTAAATATTAACTTATACATATTCTTATGGTTTCATATACTTCCACTAATCAATAGTTTGATCAATGATTGTAGCATTCTAAATAGTTTATTTTACTATATTATCTATAAATAATTTATATTGAAATGATTAATTTAAAATATAAAAATTCCAAAACCTTTGGTAATAGTAAGGAAACCACCTCATTGAATAGTACGTCCACTGAATGAAATACTAAATAGTACAAACACATACTAGACGTATCACTATCAAGTAGGGGAGGGCAATAAAAACAAAATAACAGCTCTAGACAGTACTGGAAATAAAAACCAATCATTATTCTAATATCAAGCTGATTATGACTGCTATCAAATAGCTAAGAGAGAAAAACAAAATTAAAGTGAATATTAATTTTAATAATGCAGGCACAGTGGGATGTAATAGTGTGATAGGTCAACGTGTGCATGCTAGTAGAGGTCTTTAACGTGCAAATTAATGACATTAGGAGCCCAAAATGCATTTTAACAGTATTAAAGTCATGTCAGGTTTTTCTGCTTACAGAAACTACACTGCATATAGGCATATGCAGTAAACTGGAATTCAACAGAGAGATAATGTTTATACCAAGTAGTAGCTGCATCAAAAATCATTTTAAATTTTTTCAAATATTTAAAGGCATTACATATGAGAGGTATGAACCTTTCCAATTGTTTCAAAATGATCTGCAGATTTATAAGAAACATACTTCTGGAATTCCTTAGTGTTAGTTGATTAATTTCTTAATTTTACTCATCAGTTAAATTTCTGCCAGGTAGAGAACTGTTATGTCTTCTATTCAGGTCTATCTTATTTATGTGAGACAGTTTATGGCTTAGACAAGAAGCCTTGAAACAGTTTAAAGCAAATTTTTTAAAGCTGTGGTCAATGAAAGTTGTAAATCATCAGGCTGTGCCCTTCAAGTTAACAAAAAACAAAGCCCTAGCGATTTTAAATTAATATACACAGCATTTCACAGAAAGATGGTATTCAAATTATCACCATCATAAATAATCTCTTTGTAATTAAATAAAGCACAAATCAGATTTTCCTGGCATAACATTATTCATGCCAGTGAATTCATCAAGAATTTGAGCATATAAACATTTAGCCTTTTAAAACAAAAGTACCCCTGAACAAAATGTAGGATACTTTCCACACTAATTGTTATTTCTAATATAAGTGTGTTAGGACAACTGCATACATCTAAACAGCTACTACAGAAATGCCCTTTCCCACTTTTGTACCCTAAACCTAGATGTCAAAGGCATGTAAAGATCTAAAAGCTAAAATGTTAAAGTTTGATTGTGTTGAAGACTTTTCCTTAATAAAGCTACTTATTTTTTGTTAAATGATCCACCTTCCACTCTGCATTCCAGGTACTTGTCCAACTCTGCCTCCTTCTTCACTGCTTCTGGTGATACTTTGGGTGCATTTGGAAAACAGATCAAAATCACACTCATGTTGTCTCGACTTCCCTGGGAAGAAAAAAGGTTGAGAATATTTTGGTTTTCTTTTTGCTCTTCAAACCCTTGCGAACCTTTACAGCCATGCCAATTGTAGTTATACGTGTTCTAGTGAAAATATGCTATTTTTAAGGAGGAAAAAAAATGCATATGTGTGTGGGGCAACCACCCCCAACCTCCCATACACTATATAATTCAGTATAACCAACACCCCAAAAGACAGGCGAGAAACATTACAGGTTAAATTTCACTGTAATAATCATTCTTTGTAATTCTATAAAACAGAACTATTTCTAAACATTTACTAGTGGCCTACTTAACTTGAATTGATACCTAACACAAATACACACACACACACACACACACTCTCTCTCTCTCTCATTCATTCCATACCAGATAGAAAATTCTAGTGGTATTCTTTAAAATAAGATTTGACCTGCAATTACAGGTATATTTGACAATTTTACATTTAAAATAAATTATAATAAATTATGGGGCTAATATATTTGTTTCTTAAGTAGAAATATGAAATTAGAAGTGTACTTATAAAATTTATAAATAAGCTTTTAACTTTCATAATTAGAAAAACTGCCTTTTAGGAAGTACATTCATTTGAAAAGACACCGAAGTAATTAAAATATTTGAATCGGTGTTAGCCTCCCTGGACCTATTAGTAATTTTACATTTAAGTATTTAAATCAATTATATGGAAAACTGACCTTACATCATTAAACAACAAACAATACAGTTTGCCCAAAATTCAAAAATTGATATAATGCACTATCAAGTTGTTACTCTATTGATTTTTTCAACATATGTGTTGGATGTTACATTAACCTGATTTCTAAGTACAATCAGACTATAAGATTTTAAATACAGCTGGCAGTACACATGTAAAACTGCAAAGAATATTATGTTGGCTTTTTATGTCTGCATGTTAAAATATCAAATATATGCCCTCAGAAAAGTTTTGTAATATCAACATTTGTTTAAAAAAAAATCAAGAAATGAGTTAATGAGCATTACTGACAAAATAGAATGTGGTAGAAAGAACACTAAATCTAAGTTAAGGGCCTAGATTTTCTAATCTTAATGTTGCTACTAAAGATGTACAACTCTGTATAAGTCATTTATAAATATGTATGTATTAAAAATACAATATATACACTCCTTAATTCCTTAACAGTCCAATGAGTGAGATACTATACTATTATCACCATTTCATAGCTGAGGGAGGTCAAACAATTTGTTCAAGGCTGTAGAGTACAAAGGTAATAGGGGTAAGCCTTGATCCCAGGGCTGTCTGACTCTTAAGTCCACAGAGCCTTCTCTGGCTTCAGTTTCCTCATCTGTAAAATAAAGGGGCTAAACTAGCTCATCTATGTACACGATCCCATTTGATCCTCTCAACCACCCATGAGACAGGGCAATAAAATCTGTCTTACCCTTTTTACAATTAAAGAAACTGATTTTTCCAGAGAGTTTAAATAAAGTCATACATAGTCTCATATCAAGTTCTTCTGACTTCATGTCCAAGGCTATTTCTATTACATCACACCAAACAATCACTAAAGTCCCTCTGTAAGTACTACAGAGTCATTAAATCACAGTCTCAAAGTACTGAGATATCATAAGTATACTGAGATATCACATGGTAAAAAATATTAAAACTCCAAAATGCTTTTCATTTATAGACACTAAGGCCTAACCCTAACCTTCCCCACTTTCTTTCTTTCAAACCATGTACTCTGTTATAATCTTTTTACCTTTGATAATCTTCCACATTATTACAAAGCTCAAATAGTCATGGTTAAGACTAAACATTCAGATTATAACTCTCATATAGATGGTACCTGGGTAATTTATTTCTAAAAAGTGTTCCTATGATATATTCTCATAATTGGTGAAAAGTATACTGCAATTGTGCCAAAAACTTATTTTTGAGAACTACAGGTTCTAAGATGATTAAATACTAGAATAATTAATATGACATAAAATAATTTTATGATTTTTTTAAAAAGTCTAGCTACCTTATACAAACAGGTGTCGACTACTTCATTGCAAACTTTCTCAAGGTCATCAGTGACTTCAAGTCTGGATCTTACAAAATCACAGAGCTCTTCGTTTCCCATTACATCCCAGATACCATCACATGCAAGGATAATGAACTGATCGTCTTCTTCAGATCTTTCAATATCATGGACTTCAGGCTCTGGTGAGACAAGCTGCTCTGTAGGACCTTTTCCATGGACACATTTGTAATCAAAATCCCCAAGGGCTCTTGATACAGCCAGAGAGCCATTCACACGCTGAATCATTACAGAGCCACCTGCATTCTGAATTCGTTCTTTTTCCAGCGGGTTACTCGGTTTGTGATCTTGCGTGAAGAAGTGAACTTTCCTGTTCCTACAAAGTAAACCTCTTGAGTCTCCACAGTTAATGAAATAAGTATGTTGGGGAGAAATTAAGACACCCACAGCTGTTGACCCACTTCTATCTGCACCATGCTTCTTCTCTGACATAACTCTCATGTGTTCATCAATCTCCAGAAAACCTGTTCTGATTCCATTCTTTACATTTTCCACAGAAGGTGATCCTGCAGACCCTTTAAAATCCTGGTTATTGGTAATGTGATCTAACAAATGCTCACAGCAGTATTTGGCAACCTGAGAACCAGCATGCCCATCATACACAGCAAAGAATGACCATGTTTCAAGTCCACTTGGCAAACCAATCACAGCTGTATGTGCATCCTCCATTTCAACACGCCAACCTTGCATGCTGCTTAGCCCATATCGCAACCCATTACCCTGCCCCTGGGCATTATGCTTTTCCATCTTTGGCTTGTCTAAAAATGCTCCCATTATGTCTTGATCCTCTAGGTCTGCAAAGGAAGAGAAACAGGAAAAGTCAATAACTGTTTTATAAATAAAATATGTACCAAACAATCTTCTGAAGAGTGGAGGAGATACACAGCAAGCATTAACTAAGAATTTACAACTCTTGTGATAAACAGACACTAATTGTGCTGCTGACTTGGCATCTGGAGATTAACAGGGAAAAACTGAGGGGAAGGCTGATCAAGCACAGATCAACAGGCAGAGAAAACTAAAGCATTGGGATAAAGGGGAGCAAGTAGAAAGGAGACCTGGCAGTGGCCATCAACTTAAATGAACCAGGCCAAGTGTTTCAGGATACACTGAACATGTGCAGTCTCTTACGGAATCTCAGAACTAAGTTGTGTATCAATCAAGACAAGCTAAATGAATTTACAGGACATATCAAAAGCCTACTAATTCAAACATCTCAGTGAAACATTCAGAAATTCCCAAAGTTTGAATTCAAACTACCTAGCTTTATTCCCACCACATGAACCCTTTGAAAAACTAAAAAATAATCTACTCAAAATGTTCCAAATTTGCATTCTCCTTCCTTTAAGCCTTTGCTCATGTCAGTCTCCTTAACTGGAATCCCTTGCCTCTCCTCTCTACTTACAGAAAAAAGTATACCAATCCTTTAAAGTCTAGTTCAAATTCCACCTATTCCATAAGGTTTTTCAGTCTTTGATAAAGCCAATAAGTTATTAAGTTACTATAAATGGTCTAGCCTCAGTTTTTAATTTGCAAGCAGTTATACAAATAGTAAAACTTGTTATATACAAATATAACAAAATTAATCTACAGATAAATCTATTAATCTAATGGTAATAACATGTATCATTATACTCTATGACCATTAGGTATAAATAGTAAAGGAGATCAAAGAGTCTAGTGACAGCCCTGCTTGACAAGCCTGAAAATTCAGCTAATCTAATCCTTTCCCAATCCTCGAAAGTTAAAACCCTATGGTTGGGAATCGGCCCATACAAGGCAAGGAGACAGTTTGTCAGGATTTAGGTTGGCCCTTACTTGAATAATATCTTAGGAACGTGCAGACTTGGGGTTCAAGTAATCAAATGAGTTACAACTGAACTAAAGACAATCTGAAAGAATAGAATGATAAACGGAGATTTAATGGTGGTGAAGAGGAATTGGGTAGTAGGGGATAAGGGTGGGTAGGGGATAGGTAAATCACTATGCAGTTTTAAGACTAGGAGATTGGTGATGTTAGTAATGTTAGTGATGCTAAGCTCAGAGAGGAAACTGGAAGAGAAAGGGATGAAGAAAAATACCTAGGAAGGAAATAAAAACATTTGTTTTCCCAGCAACACTTTCCCCCTTCTTCTTCCTCACTGGTCCAAACTATACAGGCAGAGAAGACTGGCTGATTGGTGTGATAAAACAATCTGCCTACTTTCTCTGCCCCCTACTACAATTCTACTAATGGAAGGTAAAGAATGAAAATAGCTATCACACATCCCTTATGGTGGTATTTATCAGATTACTTCTCTGACACTAAGTATTTTTCTGACACCAAGTTGATACACATTAATGCAAGAGTATTCTCACTGGAGAAAGGATAACGTAATGATGACACAAGTCTGCCTGTCTCTAAAGCATCATTAACCACTAAGGCAAAGGGTTTCAACCGTAACTGTGCAACAGAATCTACAGCCTTTGAAAAATAAATATTTCCAAATCAGAATTCCCAAGGCAGGACTAAAACCTAGGCATCTGTGTATTTAAAAATTTTCACATGTGATTCTAAGGCACAGCAAGGTTGCAAACCCCTGGAAAAGATTATATGGAATGGTAAGGTAGATGATGAGGAGGGGAAAGACACAGTCAGATAAGGGCCAAAGAGGAAGAATCAATTCAAAATGTGATCAAGACCACAATCCTAGGTTACAAGACCACTATCCTAGGCTAGAAATAACAAGGAGAAGTTGTACATGAGAAAAAGAGTCCACTGTCTTGAGAAAAGAAAAAAAAAGATGTCAGTGAAACTCAAAAATGTAAACATATTTAATAGACAAAGCAACAAAAGAGAGCAGCAATGACAAACTTTCCTCCGCTAAGAATTTACCAATAACATAAAGTACAAAAGAACAGAAGTTATGAAGTTAGACCAACCTGGGTTTAAATTCTGGCTCTACTACTTAGTAACAGTGTGACTACTTAACCTTTCTGAATCTCTCCATCTGTATAATAAAAGAAGATACTAATCTTACAGGGTTCTTATGAGGATTAAATGAAGTAATATATACAATGCACTTAGTATAGCGTCTAGCACATTGTTAACACTCAGTATGATAGATATTATTAAATAATTATTACACTATTCTTTTCTACCAGAAGGAGTCGTCAGTCATAATAATGTTTCCTCCTTGTCACCAGCTTTGACTACCCTTAAAAACTTCTACATGATATAGTTTAAAACACACTTTAAACACCTCATTAGTAAATAGGGGAAAGCAAATTTGAAACAAAATGCCATTTCTCATCCATCTGGAAACATCAAGAATTGGTAAGAATGTGGGGAAACAGCAACCCCTATACTGCTGACAGGAGTATAAATTGGTTCAGCTACTTTGAAATGTAATAGGCAATAGCTAGTGATGTTCAACATGTACATAAGTAACTCCTCAGCAATTCCACTTCTAATCAGATATTCTAGAGCAATGTTTTACCAACAGTAGATATGGGTGATGAAATCAATTTAGTGGGTTGTGTGTGACCTGTATATTAAAAGGATAAAATAGGGTGCATCCCAGGGAGTAAAGGTAAGTAAATACTGTTTCTTGAGGTTTTTGTTCCAGATGTATATGTGTGCTTACTAAGCTGAGGTATATACTTATTACTGTGGTCACAGTTAAAAGCTTGAGCCAAGAGCAGTGGCACACGCCTGTAATCCTAGCTGCTCAGGTAGCTGAGGTGGGAGGATAGCTTGAGCCCAGGAGTTCGATATCAGCCTGGGCAACACAGAGAGACCTCCTGTCAAAAAACAAAACGGAAACCAAAGAACAAAAAGCTGGAAACATGCCGCCTTAAAGGAACTCTCCCATCTGCCCAAAGTGACGTGTTCAATGATCTTTTTGGAGAACTGTAATAGTAAACATGGGAAATAAACTAACTGCTGATTAGAAGGTAGAATGGATAAACAACAGAATACTATTTAGGTTTAATTGTATCAACACAGAGACTTCTCAAAAACAACAATAAAAGACAATATGCTGAATAATGCAGCAAAACAACTGTATTACTAATATATACATATTTGGTAAAAATGTAAAAAGGATAGGCAGAATATATGCAAACTTCAGACAGAATAGTTGTAAGCTCCATGAGAGTAGGGACTTTTTTTTTATTCACTGATGTCTCCCCAGCACTTGAACAGAGCCTAACACATAGCAGAAATTCAGTATTATTTGTTGAATGACAAGTTTCTCTCTGGGAATAAAAAGAGAGAAGAGAATGGCTTCAGGGAAGGGTCCAAAAAGGGGATTCAACTGTATCTGCAATGGGTATTTCCTGGACTTTGAAGCAATAACAGGGATTTTAAGAACATAATCTCGGCTTTATCTTTTTTAGTTTTTCTTTGGTTCATCTAAGGTAAACTGAACTCCCTTTAAAAGTTACTTGTACTAAGAAGTCAAAACAAAACCAAACAAAACCTATACCAGGAGCCAAAAAAAAGCAAACTAAGAAAGAAATTTTTTTAAAAGCACATAGGATTCTCTTAAAACTTAACTAAGATTTACCTCTAGATTAGACAGATTAGGAGCATGGCTTTTTCTCTCATTCTTCTCTATAGCCCACATCCTCATCTCTGAACAACTATGTGAGATAACAGGTGGGTACAGGCTTCATAACAACATCTAACATTTATGGAGGGATTACTACTAGCCAAGCACTGTTCTGAAGTTTCATATATGTGTTAACTTCTTCAATCTTCATACTAATCTTAAAAAGTAAGAACTTCCATTATCCCTGTTTTACTGATGAAACTGAGCCACACTGAGGTTAAGCCATCTGCTGAACTTCCTCATCTGTACAATGGGCATATTAATACTTACCTCTGAATGCTGCTGCAAGGTTTAAATGAGGTAATGGCTGCTTTGCAGCCATACAGAGCCTGGCAAAAATGAGGCACTCAGCAAATGGACGTGATTCATTACTACTATGCTCCTACATACACTGCCACATCTAGATTCTGACCTCAACTAGCAGGGAGGCCTTTCATAAACAAGTCCAGTAGTTATTTTCCAGATATGCATATGAAACTACCAAATAAATAATTCTTTGAAGATAGAGTATACTTTCTAAAAACAAATTTCAGACTTTTAAAAAATATATAGTATACTGAAATGTAAAATGGTAACAAAACAAGTCAACCATCTGATAAAACTTTAGGTCTCATCCCACAGCAACTATAAAAATACAGTCAAAATCAAATTAATTTTGTGGCTGGGCTTTTACATAGCAAAAACAGGCAATTCAGAAATCTTACCTCCTTGGGTTCTGAGTGATTTGTAGATTCCTGGTGAAGCAGCCAACTATAAGCTACATAAATACAGCAGCTGGTTATGTAAATATAATACCAAAAAGTATTATTATAAATACTATGTTTACATAGTCATCTTCCATAAGTGGACGACTAAAGACTCTTTTATTTAATCAAATGACTAAATTGGCATATATCTATAAATAGTAAATCCCAAGAGGATTCAATTTGCCCATGAAAGTTCAAGCTAGTTCTGAGAGAAATTTTAGTTCTCATCTAGTCTTAAATCTACTCTTCAGTATATGCTGAATCTCATCACAACACTGGTGTTATCAGTTGATCTCAACTCTTCAAATAAAGTACTATGACAATCATTAAGACTGAATTCATCTTTGATATAATCAGAAAATCTGGTGAACATTTTGTCTTTTAGAATCAAACTAATCCCTAAACTGAAAAATTCTAAGGTTGGACCAGGAAGTCATTCACTAATGTTCAGCCATTGCCTTTTATTAAACAAAGCTGATCTCACAGCAGAGCTCTGAACCTTGTCATTTGATTTAATCCACTCAGAATTACACTGAATAATAATTTTAGAAGCTCTATTTTATTGTTAAGATCCCTAAGCAATATATTTGCTCCAAAGAAATAAGAATTATTCAACTAACAATTTGGGCAGCATCCTTAAGACACTGAATAATAAAACTCTACAAGGTATTTTTTTGTTTACCTGTGGACACACAGTCCTCCAAGCTCCATAATCAGAGGAAAAAATAGATACATGTAAACCATGTGGAGAAAACTGTATTCCTCTTAGCAAACGATAACAAAACTATTCTTACGTCAATCCCTAAATTTTTCTGAAAAGCACTACACTTTGATCAGATACTTAACGTAGGGGATGGTAAGGCTCAAAAGATATACCGTTTAACAAAAGATCACTGCTAAACAGGCATTCCAAGGAGGGTGGATACTGTTAACCAGAGGTCCTTAGTTTGATAAGTAAGAAGATGGGTTTGGTTTTAAAAATTTGGGAGGAAAATCTGGAGTAGACTTGCATAAGAGACAAGAAATCTAAAGACTGAAGGGAAATCCAGAGAGAAAAAAATATACAGCAAGAGAGACTAGAAGGTGGCAACCAAAAGAATACTAGCTAACAGCACAGGCAGAAGTGTATAATATGGCAATAATTCAAGTTATTTGCAGTGGGATGTGGAAAGTAAACTCTCTATTACTACCTATATTCTCTATTCACTATATTCTCCATTGCTCACTAATGCTTATATATGAATGGACTTCGTCCTCAAAGACGAGGACAAATGATCCTCTGGGATGTACATTTATTGAACGATAGAATATTAAGCAATATATTGCATAGGTGGGTTTCAGTGAAGAAACATAGAAATATATACTCTTCCAACCAAATTTCTGTAAAGGATAATTTAGGCTACACAAACTACTTTTAAATTCCCAAGTTGTGACACGGTAATTAAAAAATTATATTTTGTAATTCAAGGCAGCCATCTCAAGGTTATCTATGATAATGACAAATAAGCACCTTAACAAAACTACAGCAAATCTGGGGGGAAAAAGGCTAATTTTGGGGTAATTTTTCTCCATTTGGAGTCTGAAATTTCTCACTGATCATTGCTTTAAAAAATGATTACACATACCTATATTTCAAAATTTGATTTTGATAATTTGTGTAATTAATTAGAGTCAAAATATAGAAATAATCTGTCTAAACTTACTTTACAAATGAGAAGGCTCAGAGAAATAAAATAATTTGCCCAAGGTTACAAAGCTAGTTCAGCAGTAAGGCTGAGAACAGGTTTCTGGACTTGCACTCCAATTCTCCTACACATGCTATCCTATATACTTGAAAATGAAGTAATAAAAATCTAAATATGTAGGTTTTTAAAAGATAACATACAAGATAGGGAAGATTGTCACAGAACAAAGCTGAGACTTCCTTCAGTGCCATATTTTTCTCTGCCTACAAATCTATATAATTTTTTCTTTGAATCTCTAAACTGCCAAAGATAAATGACCTAAAAAAAGAGAAGGAAAAAAAGCAAGAAAAGGAAAAAAATCTAAACTTACTGAAAAAAAAACCCAACAGTGAACTAATTATAATTTCTAGCAAAGCCAATTTCAGGTACTTGGGCTAGATAAAATGTAAGGATGAGCACAGAAAAATAAGATGACTTTTAAAAAAATTCAGAACTTAAAACAAGGGAGACTGAGTATTCATCAGCTCAAAATCAGAAACTACCCATCAAGATATGAGATGACTCTGAATGAATAAAACAACTTCAAACTGTCAATTAAAAAAAAAGAGGTACTCTGAAAATAGGTTCATGGAAATGGAAAACAACTACTGAACTAAAAATTGCAATAGAGATAATGAATAGCAGATTGGATACCACAAGAAAAACAAACAAATCAATAAATGAGTGGATTACGTCAAGGAATTCTTTTAGAACCCTATCCACACACCTCTCTGTTACAATACAGGACTCCTTGTCCTCTCCCTAATGATAAATCCCTCTACTAGCTTGGGTACCAATGCTTCAAAGGAATCTTAAATGACTTACATGTTTTTTCAGGAACCTTACACTATTTTACACTTACTTTTACACTTTACCTTACACTTACTCTCTTTCCTCCGTTGTCATCAACCTCTTTCAATTGGAATGTGATTTTTAAAGACACTCAAGTGTCACCCATGTCATCCATTAAAAATAAGTCTTCATGTGACTCATTCCCCTCTAATTTTACCTACCTACCTCTCTTCTCTTTATAGTTAAACTTCCTGAAAAAGTACTGATACTCCAAAATATAGTCTGGCCATTCCACCAAATCAAGTTCTTCCACGTCACTTAATGCAATGGACACTTTTAGCCCTCATCTGATTGCTCCCAGTGGCATTCAACACAACACTCCCTCCTGCAATACTCTTTCCAATGGCTTTTCAAGATGCTACACACTCCCAGCTTTCCTCCTATTCCTAACTTTTCCATCATTGTCTCCTTTGCTGGCTCATCCTCATCTCCCAAGCCATTAAATACTGGCATCCCTCAAGGCTTACACCTAGGCCCTCCTGTACTTCATGCTGCTTCCCTAGGCACTCTTTCACATATCTGCTGTTTTTACCAGTGAATAGCACCATCATCCACCAAAGTGAATAGAAACCAAGGACATCTTTGACACCTCTCTCTCTACCTCATCTCCCATCAGTCTACCATCAAATCCTATGGATTATTTGACATATGTTGTTAGCCTCTCTCCCCAGAACACCATGCATTCTCCGGAGTCCCCACAACTCGTTAACCACATTTAGACCATTTCATCCACTTTTCCACCATGGCATCTGAGTTTGCACGATTTGGTAAAGAGGACAAAATCTCTGATCCTAGCAAACAGCACAGACTCTGTGAGACTTTAATCTGATTTTTGACTACTAGGGCTGCCTCACCCCAAAGTAGCAAAACAAAATAATACCTGAATAAATGGCTCCTGAAAATATCAGGCCCTAATCCTAAAAATGTTAACTTATTTTGAAAAAAAAGTCTTTGCAGATGTGACTGAGAATCTTGACATGGAAAGAGAATCCTGGAATATTCAGAGGACTTTAACTGCAATCACATGTCTTTAAAAGAGCAAAGCAGAGGAAGATTTGATACATGCAGAGAAAGTGATGTGAAGACAGAGCACACAGAGATTTAAAGATGCAGGCCTGGAATAATACAGAGATATGACTAGAAGGCAAATGATGTGGCTGACAGCCACCATAAGGTTGAAAACACAAGGAACAAATTAATCTGTCCCTTAAAGCTTTTGGAGTGAGCACAATCCTACTGACACCCTGACTGCAGCCCAAACTGATTTTAGACTTGTGGCCTCCAGAACTGTAAGAGAATAAATCTGTATTGTTTTAAGCCACCAAGTTGGTGCTAATTTTGTCCTCTTTACCAAATCATGCAAACTCAGATGCCATGGTGGAAAAGTGGATGAAATGGGCTGAATGTGGTTAATAAGGAGTTGTGGGGACTCCGGAGAATGCATGTTGTTCTGGGGAGAGGCGCTAAGGTCAAATTCTGGTTATCAGTTTGCAGGCCTAGTTTGTAGCTGCTTTTTACTGTATTCATTTCTTACAAGTTGATCTTTCCATAGTAAAATAATCTTGTATGTCTCTTAAAATATTCATCTGGGTATTGAGAATAAGAATTTTTTAAATGGGAATTCATCAGCATGGTTTTAGACTAACCTCTAAAGTATTAATTTACTAATATTTAACTAGGTATTAATAGAATTTTAGTCTTCTCACTTAACTTTCACAACTTATACATTTCTCAGAACAAAGTAATTGACAAGTAATCCAAGTTGCTTATTTGTCGATAAGGAAAGTTAGACATTAAATTAATGGATTAAGTTAGACAAGCTAAAGGTCTTGGTAGACCTGTAACTTTTTAACTTTAATCTTATGACAGTTCCATTTTTTTGATGGTTCATATATGTGCTTTGATGTTGATGTGCTGGATGACATGAAAGGAGTGTCTCCCTAGTATTAAATTGGATAATTGGGCAATTTTCTAAGTTTTTTTTTTACTTTACATTTGGGATTTTGATTTCCTAGATATGTTATTTTTAAGAATTCAGGTTACTTCTGATATTTTCTGTAATGTTATTAAAGGGTTAAACTAATAAAAAGTCATAGAAAAATGAACTTGGTTTTAAAATATAGTGAGTGAATGTTTGCTTAGTTGGAATTTTTTCTTGGAAAAAAATTTCTTTTAATAAAGTCGGTATGGGTATATTCTTTGTTTTCTTGTGTGTCTTAAAATGTGTTCTACACTCTTTTACCCCTCCAACCCAATATACACCCACATATAAATAATAGTTTGAGTGATTATGTAATTCTAGGTTCCTGAACCTTTACTCTTAGAACCTGGATTATTCTCTGTCTTTTAGGATTCAGTTTTATAGTTGAGATGGCTGATACCAATTTGATGGCTCTTTGAGTACTTATGTTTTCTGTTTAGAATCTTACATTATAGTATTTTCTGTCTTCCTTGAGTATCTATGGTTTTGGGTAAATAGGAGTGGGTTTTTAGCAGTTAATCCAGTAATATTTTTAAGTTTGAAAAACTTCAACTGAGGAAAACTTTCTTCTCTTATTTCTTTAATTATAGCCTCTCTGTTTTCTCCTTCAGAAAGTCCTATTTTTTTAGATGTGTATTTACTTTCTGTTATTGAATTTTTGTTTTCATCTGATTTTTGAGTTCATTTATTCAGCAAATATTTATTGATGGTCTGCTATATGTTCTGTGATAGGGGAATTTAGGGACTTCAAGAATATAATACAATTCAGATAAAAGAAACATGCCAAAAAATAAATAAAAATAGGAATAAGTTAGGTTGGCCTCAGACTTCTTTGCAACGTAAGATGACAGGCAATGAAGTAATGCCTATAAATGCTGAGGTTAAGAGGTATATTCCAAGAATTCTATACCCAGCAAAGTTGTCATTTATTTGTGAAGACAACAGAAAGACATTATCAAATACGTCAGCAATAAAGAAGTGTTATTATCCATGTTCCATTTCTAAACAATCTATTTAAAGATTTGGATTCAAGCAATCAAGAAATTAATCAAAATCAAGAAACTCTGTTCAGTCACAGTGGCTCATGCCTGTAATCCCAAGCACTCTGGGAAGCCAAGGCAGGAGGATCCCTTGAGGACTGGAGTTAGACCAGCCTGGGCAACATAGCAAGACCCCATCTCTGCAAAAAAATTAAAAAATTAGCCAGCATGATGGTGCACACCTGTACTCCCAGCTACTTGGAGAGGATAAGCCAGGAGGATCACTTGAGTTCAAGGCTTCAGTGAGCTATGATCACACCACTGCACTCCAGCCTGGGTGACCAAGTGAGACCCTATCTCTTAAAAACAAAACAAAATCAAAAACCAAAAACACCAAGAAACTCAAAAATGAAATGTCAAAATAAAAGTGCTCTGAGGTAGGCAAAAATTACTAGGCAAATGTAACCAAAAAGAAATCAAGGATTACAATTTTAATTTCAGGCAAAGGAAATTATAAGGACTAAAGCAATAAACAGAACAAGAGCCATTTTTTAATTGGTGAAAGATATAGTCTAAAGTTATAATTCAACTCTTATGAATTTTTATGTGCCAAATATTTTTATGCCAGATAATTCATAGCAGAACTACCAAAAATACTATACACTGAAATCAAGACTATATATTCTGTCCAAACATACTCAAAAAGAAAATGAAATGACACAGATCACATATCTAACGTTAATAACAGTAGACACTGATAATCAAAGCAAGAAGAAAACCTGAAACATCTGCAGACTGCTTAAAAAAGCACACTCCTAAGCCATTTTGCATTGAGACTGTGTATTTCTACAATTATACAATATTTAGAAACAATGAGAAAAATCTCCTACCAAATTCTATGAGAAGTTACAAACCTTATTCAAGAAAACTCAGTTAAAAAAAAATCGGTATACTAAACATTTGACTCAAAAAGAGAAAAGAACCACACACACAAAATATAAGGAAAGTTGAAGGAATGTATTATGAAACATTATGGCAAAACATGTTACATGAGAGAAAAATTAAGATAGGTAAGCCACTAGTTAACTGAAAAAAATTATTTAAAATTAGAAACCAAACAGGCTATACTCACCTCTTATAGAGAAATTTGGTTTTAAAAAATAAATCACACTACAATTCTCTTCTAATAAATTTGAAGATACGGATGAAAATGACAGTTCTTGAAAGACAAATTACCTTTTTTTTTTTTAATCACAATGTGGTAGAATAAACACCAGTGACTCTGGAACAACATGATAAAGTTATCAAAAAACTGTCCCTTAAAAAACTCCAGCACTCATGAAAAACAAAAACCAAAAGGCTAAAAGACCATTCCAGGCTAAAGGAAATCAAAGAGATATGACAACAAACTATAATGCGTGACTGTGGACTGGCTCAAAGGAGTAAAGAGTGAAGGAGTAGGGTTGGGAGGATTACTATAAAGGACATTATTGGGACAATTGATAAACTCTGACTATTGGTTTATTGGTTGTATATTAGATAATAGCACTGCATGAACATAAAATTTCCCAAATTTGATAATTGAACTATGGTTATGAGACTGTTCTATTTCTTGTTATTTAGGGATACACACTTAAACATTTAAGGGTAAAGGGCCATGATGTCCATTCTGAGTCTTAAATGGTTCAGCAAAACTACAAACAACAAAATGTGTATGTGGACACCAAGAGAATATGCAGACACACAAGTATGCACAGAGGGAAAAAAGAAAGTTTAGAAAAGAAATGTGGCAAAATGTTAATAACTTGTCATTAAAATAAATATGGAAGCTCACTGTACTATTTTTGCAAATTTTCTTGAAGTTTGGATTGTTTTCAAAAATAAAGCTATTAAAAATAAAAATGTATCAAAACAAGACAATTTCAAAATCAAGATCTTTGAAGCCCTAAAAGAACATATAACTTCAAAATTATCTAAACTATGTGAACTATGTAAAAAACTTTCCACCAACCATAATCCTTAAACAAAATTTGACAAAGGTAGCACTAAAAATAAAACTACAGTCCAAACATATTCATTCATTAATACAGGTGCAAAAGCTCTAAGTGAAATATATATTATCAATCACCAAACGGGGTTCATTTTAGGAATGTATAACTATAAGCCAACATTATGCAGCTTATTAATAAGTCATCTTTTTAAAAGTTCAAAAAAATCCTACATAGGATCTTCCATCATATGCTAAAAGGGACTTGATATAATTCATTCCTTAAAATGATAATACATATTTCAAGCCAAAGAGGAAGCACAGTGATTAGCACAATTCCAGGAAAGAAACAAGGATACCAACTCTTAGCAATATCTAGAAATAGTAGCCAATGCAGTAAGACAAGACAAAAAGAGGCATAAAATTGTAAGAGATTAAATTATTATTTGTAGCTAATGATTATGTGATGGCAAACTCAAAACTTCAAACACTAGGGAAAAAATTCAATAAGGTTACCTGACTATAGAAAATCTTATGAAAAACCATTAACAATAATCCCTCAGAAAATTAATGGAAAACAGTAATAAAAATATATCTAAATTAAATAATTAACAGGAAATATTTAGGACATTTAAGAGGGCTTTGGAATAAAAGACACTCCTTTTTCTCAGATAGGAAGATTCAATGTTGTAATGGTTATCTTCCTTTTATTAATCTATACGTTCAATATAATCACAACCAGACCTTGATGAAATGATTCCAAAATACATAAAAACAAATAAATGTGTGTGAATAGCCAAAACATTCTTTAAAACATGATAGCTTACAATATCTGATATTAAAACTTAACTTCAAATTATGGTATTTAAGAGGGAACATTGATGCAGGAATAATTAATCAGTGGAACAGAATTCGCCAAGAGAGTTCTAGGAAGAGAGTCAATAAATAGTGTTAGAACAGCTAGCAGCTAGCCTATTTCACTCCTGCCCTCCAGTGGTGTTGGCTGAATCCCCACCTCACACCTTAAAATAAATACCTGGACATTAAAGATTTATGTCTAAAGTACTAATAATAAAACCATACTAGTATATCTAGGCAAATATTTCTATAATCTTATGTTAGGGAAGATCTTTCTTAGGATGACAATAATGGCACAAAGGAAAAGACTGACTCCAGAGGAATAAGCCTTCTACATTATAAAACAAAGCTCATAAACCTGAAAGGCAAACATCTCTTAAGTATCTGCAATATATATGATAAAAGTTAACATTCCTACAATACATAAGGACTCTTATAAGACAATAAAAATGAACACTTTAAAGGAAAAGAAATGGGCAATGAACATGAACAGGCAATTCAATGAATAAAAGAATGTAAGTGGCTAATATATGGTGCAATGACCAACCTCACTAGCCATTAAACACAAATTTAGTTTTTACACATTACTTTTTCAAAGATTAAGAATTTATAATGCCCACTACTGGCAAAGAAGTAAAAAATACACTTCTCATAGGTAGGAGAGTAAACTGGTATCTTTCTGAAGAATATGTAGGACATACATTAATTTTAAATGCTAACTTCTGCTATGGCTTGAATGTCACCTTCAAAACTCATGTTGAAACTGAACTGCCATTGTGACAGTATTAAAATGTGGAACTGTTAAGAGGTGAATAGGCCATGAGGGCTCTGCTCTTATGAATGGCTTAATGCCCTTATCTCAGGAATGGGTTCCTGGTAGAAATGAGTCTGGCCCCCCCCTTGCCCTTCCGCCTTCTGTCATGGAATGTTGTAGCAAAAAGGCTCTCACCAGATGCAACTCCTTAACCTTGGACTTCTCAGCCTCCAGAACCATGAGCTAAGTAAACTTCTGTTGTTTATAAATTACCCAGTCTGTGGTATTCTGTGATAGGAACATGAAATGGACTAAAACAACTCCCAATCAAATGGTTTTGTACATTCACACTTTGACGTGGTACTTCAGTTACAAACGTATTTAAAAAATACATCAACTATAAAATAGAAAATTTAAGACCAAGCCACTGAAAAAGATAAACCCTTGAAATACAAATCAGTTTGGGCTCCAGTAACAGATGGCCCCAAGTCCACATTCTAAAAAGGGATAGTAACAGGGACTAAAAAGGTCCCCATTCAAGGCTGGAATATAACTCAGGCTCATTACTTGAAACCAATGCCTGGGTGAAGAGGCTTTTCCAGCCTTGTGAGAGGAGCCAGAAAAAGTTACTAACCATTGCCTGGGACTATAGTTTAGATGAAGTTACATGCCCAGTGAGAAAAAAATATGAAACCTTCTTAGTCTGTGTCTTATTCTTGGAGAGATAAGTCTTATCCTGATGTTACCAAGAATCATGGAAACCAAGCCTCCAATAAAAGACACAGTTTCAGATGGAAGCCCCAAGACCAAAATGTAGGTGGCATGCAAAAACATTAGATAACAAGAGTGAAAAGAAATAAAACAAAACAGAACTTCCATTCAATATAAGATTACAAAACCAAACTCCAAAACACATGCGGAAAACTAATCTAAGATGATCAGCCAACAAAATCAGAAATTCAGTCCAGAAGAAAAAAAAAATCTGAAAATAACTTCAAATGTTAAAAGAAGGAACAATAGCCATGGGAGGGTGAACTTTAAAAATAGGTAGAAATCAAACCAGAATAGGTGGCTATTACAGAGAGACAGGGACAGAGAGAGAAAGTCTGAATATGGGAAAAAATAATCACTGAAGCTTTGTCTCTAGCTGGACAGTCAAGGTGTGAATTAGTAAATTGGAAATGATACTGAAGAATTGCCTAGAACATAATGTAGAGACTAAGAAAGAATATTGAAAAAGCAATATTCAAAGATATAAAGACTAAGGTATTTTCTAGAACCAAGAAAGAAGTCTTCTGGTCAACAACATATTTCGGAGTAGCTATAGATAAAACAACATACACACATACGTAAGCATATCATACAAATGTGTTCAGAACACCCACTATGATAAAACAAAATAAATACTAGTATTTATATCATACTTAGAATATGCAAAATTCTGTTCTAAGTGCTTCACATGTATTAACTTAATCCTCATTATAAGCCTATGATGCAGATACAATTTTATCTCCATTTCAAACTTGCCCAAGGTCACACAGTAAATAGTGGTGACAGGATACAGAAAAGGAATTATGAAAAAAAAACTACTAGAGAGAAAACTTACATACAAAGGCATAGCAATCAGGCAGAGACCAGACATCTTATAGATTCAAGTTTGCAAAGTTTCATAAGACAATGAAATGATATCCGAGGGTGCTGATGGGAAGGGGAAAGAAACTTATCAGCCAAGAATTCTATACCCAGCTAAGAAAGAAAATATACTTTCAGATAAAAACTAAGGATATTTACAAGTCATACTCTCTTACTAAAAGGATTACTACAGGACCAAGAAAAGCAAACCCAGAGAAATAAGATGCAAGTGCAGAAACTAGGAAAACATACTAGCTAATTAAACAAGTTATTAAATATAATAAAGACAATGTAACTTTATATGCTACAAAAAGGAGAAATTAAATTGCAGGCAATTATACAGATGATGGAGAAATGTTTAATGTTTAATCAAATATGAGCTTATAAAAAAAATCACCAGGAAACAAGCTATCATGAGTAGGCGTTAGCATATAACAAATACAGCTCCCTAAGGACTTCGGATATTGAAATTAGCAAATATAAATAAGATATAAACTATGTATGAAACGTTAGGCAAGATTTAAAAAATAAATAAGAAATTATAAAAAATTACCAGGCAGATCTAGAAATAACTGTCACTTTCAGAAATTAAAAATATGCACATTGTAGATAATAAAAACTCAAAGAATGAGTTAAACAATAGATTACACACAAATGTAGTAAATTAGATGACCAAGTTGAAATAAAAATATAAAATTAGTTGACTTCAAAATACCTACAACCAAAGGACAAGGGAAAGGAAAAGATAAAAAAGAAAATCAAATTCTCCAACAGTAAATAACATAAATAATCCATAGATGTAGGCTCTAAGAAATTTAAGACCTAGACATTGTAGTGCCCCTGAAGCCCAGGAAATATAATCTCTCTGTTCATGTCAACTTCCTAGAATCTGGCTAAGATAGTAGTAGAGTTCTGTAATATCAACATTTATTGCACTGAGAGAATCAGAAAACACCAGCAAAATAATGGTACCTTACTCTATGTAATAGAGCATGGTCTTGTTTAACAAATGCTCTTCTTGTATCTCAGATTTTCTAAATATATTTAAATCACTGCAATCTAAATTTCCATATCTTATTTTACTTAGAGACAGCAGTTTTCTCACAGGGTCTATTAGTTTGCAGTTTACAGACCCGTCTCTAGAATATCCCTCCAATTTCCCTCAGCACTAAAAATACTTTCAGATTTTTATTTAAATATTTTTTTAATAAAACTCAATCCTGTAGATTAGCCAGTTAAATCAACAGATACTTTTCTCTTTCTATAATACAGATCATCTATAAAACAGTTATGAAGATTTATATATAGATGAAATCTTTTATAGAGAAAGAAATCCTTGTTATTAAAAACAAATTAAACATACCCACATTATAAACCTGGTTTCCATTACTATAAGTATTCAGTTAAGTCAGATAACATACTTTATCTGTTAAATAATGAAATCTCAATTGCTCTAAAGAAAGTATAATCTATCTTTATCACCTGCTCCTTAAAAAATTATATGCAAGGTATTTTGGCAATATTTCTGATAAGAAACTGAATATAGGATTTAAAATACATCATCTAGTGGTCAACACAGGTATTAACAGTTGCCAATAGTTTGCATTTCCTTCCCCCTAAATTTCTAGTTTGCTTGCTACAAGACTTTATTGACTTTACAGCTATAGGTGGGTTTCTTATTCTCTTTTACTGACTGTCCCTAAAATCTCACTAATAATTCTGATCCAACCAGAAAGCCCTGATCTACCACATCAAGGTAAGACTTTCTTTGGCAGCTGCAATTTCTCATTTAGTTCCACTTTCTGGCTAATGCTAGATCTCTGAAGCAGCCCACCGAGTATAATGGCATCCAGAATAGGATTCTGTCCTTCCAACTTGGAAACCCAAAGGGGCTGATGCCATTTAATCTTCTGGAAGATATCTCTGAAAAATAATCCAAAAGAGACATATATACATGAGTTTCCTACTCTGCACCATTTCCAACCTGAAGATCTTGGAACAACTCAAAAAGAACACATGATTATGATTTAGTTTCAAAATTCCTACACAAAGTTCTAGAAAGAAAATAATCTCAAGGGTACTAAATCTCATCAGAAAAGGGAGCTTTTTGTGCTTCACTGACATATGACTAAAATTCAAAATTCAGAACCGAAAATTTTAAAAATTTCACCTATCTTATCTTCTACCATATTATATTATCTTCGCCTTTTGTTTCTTCCCTCTAGGTCTTATTCTCTCCTAAACAGCCTCCAAATTTCATTCTGCTACCACAAATTCAGTAGCCTTGAAATTTTAATATCCCCTTTCTAATCCTGCTCTTACCACTTGGCCCTTCTCAGCCTGAGCAATCTCTTCTGTATTTCCTTTCTTGCTTTTAATTCTTCCTCATTCTTGGACTTTGCAGGAGAGTAATAAGGTAGACTCTCTAGACAAGCCAGCTGCAAAGGTAAACATATTTCAATAAACTCAATGCAAGTCTGAAGTCCAAGACGTAGAAGAAAAATAGCAATTTCACTACAGTGTCATTTTAGGGAAAGCTGAAGGGCTACTGAGCAATCCACAGTGAAAAGCACTACTGGAGGTGAGGACTAATGACATATATTCTTTTGAGTTATAACGCTAGTAAAGAGCTTGATTCTTGGTTTAAATTGGGATACAGTCTCCCAATTACTGAATATTTTTTCCCAGTCAGACAAGAAGGAAACAATTGTTATTCAAGCTGTGAAATAAGGCTAACTTATTCATAGCTGGTTATCTCATGAGACATGCAAGACACTGATCAAAAAGTTACTGGTATTCGATTTATATGAAAAATCCAAAATAGACAAATCTATAGAGACAGAAAGTAGAATTAGTGGTTGAAAAGGGTAGGGAGAATGGGGAGTGACTGCTAATCAGTACAGGGTTTCTCTCTGAGGTGATGAAAATGTTCTAAAATTAAACTGCAGTAACAGTTGTATAAGTCTGTGAATATACTAAAAACTACTGAACTGTAAACTCTAAATGGTTGAATTTTATGCTATGAGTTATAAAGCCATTTAAAAAGATTACTATGGTTTTATATTATTATTTTCTATATCTATTTTACATAGAAAGGTTAAAAAAGATTATGTATAATACATAGTAATATGAAAAATACTTGTTATATTAAATTTTTTCAAAGATTAAAAGTTACCTGAAAATTTCTCAGCTGCAAAATATTTCATCTTCAGCCTCTACTAAACATTTACATTTTAATTTTTTTGAATTAAATATTTACTTAACCTCCTCCACTAGAAACTTCACCCAAATAAATTCTAAAGCAAATTAACTATTAAAAGTTCAAAGTGCCCAAAATTAAGACCATAAATACAGAATTTCAAAAAGTAAACCAAAATCAACAAATTGAACCAACCAAAATAAGTCAGATAAAGCTGTTCCATGCTAAAGACCATGTTTTCTACCCCCAAAATTATTCAAAAATAATTAGTCTTTGTTAAATTAAGTAAAAAGTTACAAGTACTCAAACCATAGTCAGTTTATACAGAAATTGGCAGTAGTTTCAATCTCACTAACTGCAAGTGAGACGGAGCTTGCCACTTTTGATGTTTCCTTCATATGTTTCACAATCTTTTAATGTAGTAACATCTTCTGGACATGTGCTGTGATCTGCATTACATATTCCATAAGGTTGCATTCTTAAATTTTTACAAAGGTATGTACTACACAAGTAAATTATAATAAGTATATAATTATGTGAAAAATATCTAAGCTAATTAAATTTGGTTTGAAGGCTGTAGTGACAATAAAAATTAGATTCTGACCTATTTTCACTATATCAATTATAGTATAAGCAAAATATTGAAAAGATTCAGATGGCACAAAACAGCAGTCCCCAATCTTTTTGGCACCAGGGACCAGTTCCACTGCTCACCTCCTGCTGTGCAGTGCAGCCTGGTTCCTAAGTTTGATGGAAGATAATTTTTCCACCTTCCACCTATGGGAGTAGGGGGATGGAGGGATGAGGGGGTGGGACAATGGGATGGAGCTCAGACAGTGATGTGTGGCCCAGTTCCTAACAGGCCAAGGACTGGTACCAGGCCATGGCCCGAGGGTTGGAGACGGCAGGCATAAAGCTATTTAGAGTGTTTAAAATTTTCTATGAATGTTCTAGTATTTACTATCTCAATTTGCTTTATCTGTTAACTAACTCAAATTTATCAGTTTTGGATATCTTGCCTGCAAATTCAAGAGTGAATTCAATTCCTAGTTTGTTACTTTTTAATCCCTGCATTATTTGAGGATTCACACTCAGATTAACCCAGAAAACTATCTGACTTCCTGAGCCAATCCATCCTTTTTTTTTCTTTTGCTTAAAACTAACAACCACCCCTCCCAAAGCATTTATAATAACCTTATATACTTAAATTGAAAGAAGGGAAAAAATACAACATTTAAGATGGTAAAAGGCTCATAGACACACAAAACGTATGGGGATTCTACGTATTTTGCACATATGAAATGTCCTTGTGTTGGAAAAAATGTATTTGCTTCTAACAGACTTCTTTCAATAAAATCTAACATTTTTCAAAACAGAATCATTCATGGAGTCCACAAATTGTGATACGAGATGCTTCATGTACAGGGAAATGGGTGCTGGGGAAAGTAAGAGGTGGAAAAAATTGTTTTTCAAGTGAAAGTTGTATACAAAAGCTTCAAAGATGTATATCTAACTATTTCCTATATTGGAATAGCCATACCTCAAATCACATGGCCCAAAATTAACTTCTCAATTCCTTGCCACTTCTCAGTTCTTTGTCTCAGGAAACAGAACTACCATTAGTCATAAGCTCATAGAATTCTGTATTTCCTTTAACATAGCACCCTGAGAATTATTTGTCACTTTAGATTTCAAGATCCATGAGGAAAGAGATCATGCCTTTTTTTGTTCATATTTAGCACACAATGACACTTGATGTGTATGTGAGACGAATGACAGCCATCATCTTGACTTCTCCCTTGTCAACAGTTAGTAATTCTTCTAATTATGTATGCAGAGAAAGGTGTTCCCAGAGAAGCTGGCCTGCCAACAAACTGTATCCTACCATTTCCATCTATAGAATACATAGTTCTATTTTATAATCCCTACAGAAATATCATAATGGATTTCTAATGAGAAAATATCAGACTTAAAATAAATCTTCAGTTTACCAATCAAAAACTGACTTGATTTTCAGATTACTGCTCATCAATCACTTTAAAAAGTTTATCAACATCATTAGATACACACTCCCATTACTGAAGAGTGCCACATTATACCTTATTCAAAGGACAAAAGAGAAAAGATGTAGCTATGACTAAAGGTTACAGCACGCAAATTTTCTTTCCCTGAGCTATTTATTCATTCATCTGCTCACTCATTCAACATTCATGGATGGATTAACTTTTTAAAAAAGTTTTTCTACATGAGAAGTAAAGTATAAGGTAATTTACACACAAAGAGGAATAATTTCTAGGTGCTAGGAACTCCACTTTCAATGTATTTTAAACAAAAATAACTTAGTCTTTGAGTTTTACTATATAAAACAAATAATCCCATTTACATTTAAGGAGCTCCTTATTCTGCTGACTGTAGCAAACCAGTACAAGATCATACTAGGTGGCTGACTGGTTGCTGAAGCATTTGCTTATAGTATCAGGAAGCATGCAGACAGAGAAAATGAAGATGACAGATATGGAATAACACACGGTAAACTGTGGGTCGATCACAAAATGAAAGCTGCCACTTCTAAGATCTGCCCCTTGACATCCAAAACAGCCTTACAGGCTTTCAGCAAGGATAATATTCTACTGCTTTACAAAAAGTAAAAATTTTATTTATTGTCTACTTAACATTCTGAAGCATGATGGCATACTGCGAAGATATTTTTTTAAAGCCTAGTAAGTTTTGAGATTCTGCTTGGAAAACAAATATAAAACAAAACAAAAAATACACAGCTTAACCTTATTTTTTATCAGCAATATTTTCATTTCTGAATTTTGGTAACAAAGGTAAGCAAGCTGCATCTTCTGTAGACATAATACCAAATTTGAAGCAATTTTCTACCGTTCATGCTAAAGAAAAAGTTAGTACTAAAAATCTAAGGCATGCAAAGTCAGTAATGAATTATGTTCTTATTCTTTGAAACAGCACAACAGACAGTTGTTAAATAAAATATTCTTTAACTAAAATGATTAAGCCACATACAGCATGACTCAAAAAAGAATGTTTACCTACATCCCTGTCTGAGACAGTCATATCATAGATGAATACAAAACACCAGCCTAAATTTAAACTAGATTATACATGACCTATGCTTCCTCATAGTCTGCTGTATTTCTGGCTCACATTCAGTTTTCTCTGTCATGTGTTCATATATTGAGAAACTATTTTAAATGAATGAGACAAGGTCCCTGTTTTTAAGGAATTTATTTTCAATAAACTTAACACTGAAGTTTCCATTTATAGTATAATCTCTTTTGTAAGCCCAATTAGGTAGCTTGTGTTTAAGACTATCTTCTTAAACTCACTAAGAATTTCATTTGAATAAAGGACCGATGAAATAATTTACATCAATGGGTTGCAAAGTAGTGAACATGAATAAAATAAGCTATAAGAAAAAATTGTATATGGCTTGTAGAATGAACTTTATTATAGCTATAAGTTATATGCTTTTTTGGTATTAAAAAATATAAAGTCCTTTTTGGGGAAAAGTACTAAAGGGAGCTGACATGACATATGATAATTCTCAAATTTAGTATACACTGCCACCTCAGATCCCAATTCAATCATAAGATTCACTCTCTGGATACAATGAAACTGTAGTCATATCCTTCATACACAGAGATTTCCTGACCCTCACCACTGCCAACAAACTTTCTTTCAGCAGTAGCAACCAAACTGCAGTGACCCACATATATAATTATTTTTGAAAAGTCCAAGGACATGTATTTGGCTTCTGTTACTACTACTTGTGAGACTTCAGGCAAATAACCATTTTGTCTCAATTTTCTATCTGTTAAGATATAAGTACTAATTCTACCTGATAGGGGTATTGTGAAGATTTAATGACACAATAATTAAAAATTTCTTATAATAGCTCCTGACACATAAGTGCTCAATAATGTTAGCTACTATTGTTACTAGCCAATGTCAAGACTAGAAAAATGTTAGAGGCACACAAAGAATCAAATTCTTAATACTGGTCTCATTAGCATCATACTCCAATAAATGGATCCAAGCAGCCACTGACTGTATGAAATTATCCATTTAAAAATTCAATAAAGGAAATTTTACTATGTGTTTTCCAAATATTCAAAGTAGTTTAACATTTTAATAAGCTTCAAAATTTAGTTTAGAGGTTTACATGACCACAGACTAGTCACATATTAGACATGTTTGTTTCAAATTAAATCAGTTGATACTTACCTCCCTTCTTTAACTAATACAGTGTCTAATTCATATGATCCCACAATCCTTCTCCAGTTAAAAGGATACCACATTCACAATAATATTTGCAAATGTAAAATACTCTGGAAAGAGAGACATGATTATAAATGTCCTGTTAACTCTCAAAGCCAAAGTGTAGGAAGTTAAAATGAAACCTACAGATCAGAATCAGTCAACCTAGTCTTTTATACCCGTATAGAAATTCAGACACACTTCAGATTTGTATTATCTTCACACTTAAATATCCAGGTTCAGACAAAATAATATACAAGAATTGAGTTAAAAATGTTTGCTACCAGAAAGTTCATAACTACTTGCACTACCTCCTCCTATAGCAATCACTCCCTCTCTCAGGTATTTTCCTTAATATTCTCCAAATATCTGAATGTCTACTATCCACAAAGCACTCCCTAGCCTTTGGATAAAATAAAAAGATACTGTATTTTTCCCTTCAGAATTAATTGAACACAATTATAATTAAGACACAAATACCTAGAAGTAAAATAGATGACTAAAGCCTACAAATAATACACAGGCATTGCTACAGAAGTACAGAGAAAGGAGAGAACATACATACTGGTGGTCAGAGAACATTTTGCGGAGAAGGAAATATTAGATATGAGCCTTAATAAAAGAGAAAACAAAAGCTAGAGAAAGGGAAAGAATTCCAGGCTGCAAATTAGCACGTGCAAAGACCCAGGAAGGGAAAAGTAAAGGGGGTGTTCCAGAGATGGCAAGAGTACCAGTTTGGTTGAAATCCCAAGGTCCACTCGTGGAAAGTGTCAAAAGCCAAATCAAGAATTCTGAACTTTTTCCTAGAGGTAAAAGAGAGTCATTTAAATATAATGAAAAGAGAAACAACAAGGAAAAACAATACTTTAGGAAGAATTTTATGGTTTATAGACTGAGGTAGGGGATACAGTACAAGATGCTAGCAGTAAGAGACCTGTTGGAGTGCTAATATGTTGGTTTGGGTAGGAGTTATAAGAACTGAACTGCTCCAAGATAATTTTTAACCTTAAATAACCTGGGACCCAAATATAAAGCCTTAATGGCTTTTATTATATAAAGACTCCATTTTTTTAAAAAACTGGAAGAACTGAGTTAATCAGAATGATTTAGTTTCCTTATTCTCTTGCATCTTTTCCTGTAGCAATGCTATCTTCTTGCTCATTTCTAACATGAACTATAACTCCTCTTCAAAATACCAACCCTTGTCCCTCCTTACTTATCATTCTAGTCTGACCATTCACCTTTGCTATATTACTGTTACTCTTTATCTGCAATTTAACTATCTACTCCCACCTAATCATTAATTCCAAACCCATGACTTCTTTCAAGTTTCATGCAGCCAAATAAATCTATTCATACTCAACTTTTTCTTCTTTTCTTAACTTTTAGTCTATTCATATGCAAGTTCTACATACCCACAGCTTTTATAACCTCTTATAAATTCTTTACTCAATCTCTTCTAGTTTAGCGTCCAGGCTCACTACAAAAGCTATACTCAAAGACAACCCTCTCATACCCAGCAAGTCTCTATTTCTTTAAGTATCTTAAGATTTCACATGCTCAATAATAGCAGCTACCATTTATTTGGCAAGTGTCTTCATGGTAGAAAATATGTCAAGTGCTTCACATAGTTATTTCATTGAATCTTCATAACCTTATAAGAAAGGTATTTTCACTTGACAGAGAGAGAAAACTGAGGTTTAGAGAAATCAAGTAGCTTACTGAGTAACACCCTACTAGGAAGTAGGAGAGTACAGACTCAATCCCAGACCCTTCTGAATTTCAAGGGCTAGTTATATCACCTTCTCCCCTCTGGGTCCTTCAGTGAGACTCGATTGATTATATCTACTAAGAAACATTTCCCTAGGTCCTTCATTAAGGATATCAGTCCTTTGAGAATTAACATAGATTCCATTCCTCAATCTAAACAATGGTAATTGAAGACATAAAACGTTTAACTCTGTTAACTTCTGAAACTTTGGAAATGAGAAAATTAATCTAATTTCTTAAATCTTTCCTTAATATTTTAGAAGGGATTCTTACATTGGAAGACTTAACTATATAAACCTATAAGGACTCTTAACTACAGGAATCTATGAATTAGAAGTGCTAACATTCAGAATTTTTAAATTTTGGTTCCTAGGAACTAGAAAGTTCATCGAACTGGGCAAAATCCACTAAGGAATATTTTGAAATGCTTTTATACCTACACAGACCTGATCCTGGCATGTTACTTAGGTTCTCTAAGCCCATATTTCTTTATTTGTAAAATGGAGACAACGCTGTATATTTTAGAGGGTTGTGGCCAAAAATTAAAGCCTGATACAAATAAATGCCCAATAAAGTATGGCTTTCATTATTTACTTTCTTCTGTATCTAGAAGTAGTTGTCTCATAGGATTTTAATTCAAATCATATCGGTCACAAAAACTAATGACTTTCAATCCAGATTTTAATATGAATAAACAAAATTGGTCCATGGATTCCAAATAAACACATTAAGAATTATAAAAATTCAAGCCCCCTTCATTATCACACATTTACTCAAGGAATACTTAAAACAACTTTAATATTAACAAAGTATTAACAGAGTATAATTTATTGATAAACAATATCCAGTATCTTTTCTACAGTTTCTTAAAGGTATATAGAAACTCGCCTCCTCCTCTAACTCCTCATACCCGCCTCAACAACAGAAAAGCTAGGTAAAGAGATTATCTAAGACCATAGTGGATACATCACAAGGACATAAAAATGTCAAAATCATTAAGGAATATATTCTAGAGAGTCATAATGAAGTATAAAAGTGTTACTTGTATAACATGGAGCACATTAGATATTAGAAGAGTGAAGGAAAAAAGAATAGAGACAATCAACCTTTTGATTTCAATACAGGTTAACCAAAGACTCTTTTATATAAGAATGGCTAATAATCCCAGGTCAGAGAATTTACATATGCTGGCTAGTAGCAAAATAATAAACAAAGCAATCGAAATTAAATTTTTTTTATCTGAGATAGAAGACAGGACATACTGTGACGTAAAATTACTACCCAAGAAATAAGACACAACTTTTACCTAGTTGCCTCACACCTTTTCCCCTACCCCAAGGTCCATATGTTTCACAGGGCCATGCCTTTTTTATCTTCTTGCTTAACTCTTACAAAACTCTGCCTGGGCCAATTTTATTACATAGCTGTCTCCTTCTGATTTGATCAAGGATGGAAAGTATTCCAGAGTACACTAACTCAGAATCAGGTGCCCAGGCAAAAGTTAATCATTTGAGGGGATCATCAAAATATTACCTTACAATTAGTTATTTCTACATAAGCAGACTTATACCCAGCTCATGAGTGAGCACTTTAGAGATAACAAGCTCCCTGTAGACATGTCAGTCTTTGGTTTAAAATTATACAATAAATAAGCATACATATTTAAACCAGAATCAGCTGTACACACTATTAACCATTATAATAAACAGTCTAGGTGTAATCTGAACAAATTCAAAGACTGTAGGTATTTAGTAACTGCTCAGCAATATTTACCATACGACAAATGATGTTGCCATAGATTTCTTCCAAAAATAAATGAGGTATTAGGGAACAAAGTTTCAAACAAAGGTTCAACAAGATAATTAAGACCCAGCTTGAAGTGACAGAAAAACCTTTATAATGTGTTCTTATAATGCTCTTCACACCCAACTACCAAGAGTCCTGTGCCTGTTCAAACTATAGTCTCAACCACCCTTTGTCTTCCATGAAATCTCCATCCTCCTCCCTCCCAAGAGTTTCTCTAGACTTCCCAATCCCAACAGAAAAATCAATAAAGGCAGCCTAGATTGTCTTACAGGAGAATTATCAACTTAAAATTCTTTTAAATAAAACAGAACCCAGACAGAAAAATCAGCTTTAGAAGGCTGAAACATCTAATGCCTCACACATATCAGGTATTTATTTGATAAAGGGTATGTTGAATAGATAATGTTGATAATAAAAAAACTGGACAGTACATATGATAATATAGTCTATCTATTTGGCTTTACTTATTTGGAAACTGAGACTCAAAAGGTTAAAGGACTTATCCACAGACCCAGATATTTTGGAGCACAGCCATGACTAAACAATTCTTGTCTGCTACTGCAGTGTTGCCTTCAACAGGTTATACTTCAGCCCTTTATCTTAAAATATAAAAAGATACAATCTATGTAAAAAATACATAAAAAGATACAAGCCATGTAAAAAAGCAATCTGATGACTATTATTTCTCAGATATATATTGAGGTAGTTAACTTCAACTGTTATCAGTCTTAATACACCTTTCCCATATTACACTTCACTGATATAAAAATGTTTAATGACATCAAATAAAAATGTCTTAAGCAACTTCCATGTGCAGTTCACTAAAGTTTCAATAATGTGGTACTGTTATAAATCTTCAGGTTAAAAATAATCATCCCTACATGACTGAATGTTAAATCAGATATACAGAAGTTACACATAAGCACAGTACTGTAACATAGGCAACAAGTGTTACTCTGTGCTTCGAATTATTTACTGATAAAGAAAATATTAAGCCAATAAAGGTAACATCTAAGATTAGAAAATTGGGGGGTCACCATCTTCATAGTCTCAGTTTTTCTTATTCGTAAAATAAGCAGTTACAGAAAAACAATCTTTGAAAAAGGCCCAATATGTAAAAAGATAAAAGTATAAAAGTGAAGTGTTTCAGTTAAAGGGAGTTGGGGACCAAGAACTGATGGATTCCTGAGAGCTCTGGAACCCCTAAGGCTCAGCAGAGTACTGGGTAAATAAATAAATCCTTTGACTCTTCAGAGTGCTCTGCATCTAAAAGGTGGTTGCGATTAAAATCTCAATGTGTTAAGTTTGAAAAGATTATGCCTTTTTCTTTAGAACAATTTTTTAAAGTTCCTATTTCTCTCAATAATGTCAATATAACTTACTCCGCAAAAATAATACCCTATCTTCCGTACTCTTCTAATTACTTCCTAAAACACATTCGCTCACTATTTCAATTAGCAGGAAACCTGGGGTGAGGTGGAGGTGGCACATAGGTTCCTTGGCTTGGACAACTGAAGCCATGACCTTTGTGGATTTGCAGGTACCATCTGGCGCTTGAGAACAGAGAAGAAAAATACCTCAGGTGATGAAATTTTCAAAACGTATCTAAAACTGCAGTTGGTAGAAGGGGCTCTCCACGGCCAGCTCTCTTTCTAGAAAAGGCTCCAAGTTTGTTTAAATCTACAAGCAGAACAGAACCATACCTCTAACTAACTCTAACATCAAGAACTTTTGCCCAATTTACACGGTTAAAAGGACAAGAAATCAGTGGAATTTACTTCAATGGATTTGTTCGATGCCTTAATAATGAATGCATTAGAGGCATCACTCACTGACTTGAGTTCTGAAGGAGCCTCACTCTCAGCCCTACCCCCGGTAAAACCTGAAGCAAATTCCCTAGAATTTAGTTTTTCGAGGTTAAGGCCGGTTCCAAGGAAGCCTCCTCCCCCGTTATTTATGCCGGCCTCCCTCCCAAGGGTTGGAGTCCGGGACAGCCGGGGCGGCGCGCCCGGGCGGGTGGGGGCGCTGGGCGCCGCGACGCCCCCTCCTCGCGGAAAAGTTCCGCCTGCCCCTCTCGGGCCAGGCCACCCCACGGCCCTCGCTCGCGGCGCCGCCACACACACCCCGCCCGGCCACGGATCGCGGACGGCCGGAGGGTCGCGCCCCCTCCCCGCGCAGCCGCCACAAACACCCCGCCCCCGCCTCCCCGCCACCGCCCTCGCCGAGCGTTAACCCCTCGCCGCCCAGCTCCCGGGAGCAGGCCGGCCAGGGGGTGGAGTTGTCGCGTCTCCTCCCGGGAGCGCCCGGGCAAACGCCCGGCTTGTTTACAGGCCCCAGGCCTGCCCGCCGCCGCCCCCGCGCAGGCCCGCGCCGCCCGCCCTCGGCCCGAGCGCCGCGCTTACCCGGAGCAGCCGCGGGAGGACAGGTCCCTGGTCGGCCGAGGCGGCGGTGGCGGGGGCGGGGAGGGGGTCACCGCGGCGGCGGCGGGCCAGGTCAGGCCCGGGACGGGGCGGAGGAGGGGAGGAGCCGGGCTGCGTCCGGGCCCCCGGCTCTCGGCGCCCTCGCGGCTCAGATCATCCGGGCGTTGGAGCGGCCGGCAGAGAGCGGGTCGCGGAGGAGGAGGAGGAAGAGCCGAGGATTCATCGCTTTCGCGTCCCACCTGCCTGGCGTCCCCCCACCCCCCTCCCCAACCACCCCTTCCGGAGCTGCAGCCGCCAAAGGACCCAAAGCTGCGGGCCGGGCCGGCGCGTAGACCACTGCTCTCTAGCTCCTGAGCGCGTTCCCGTCCCTAGCGCCGCCGCCGCCTCTAGCGCGGCCCCGCGCAGGCGCGCTCACGACGGCCCGCGCCGCCCCTCCCCCACTCCTCCGCTCGCCCCGCCCCGCCGGCTCGGCCGCTGCTGCAGCTGCGGCGCGGCCGAGCAGCTGGAGAGACCCGGATGTCGTTGGGCAGAAACTGCGGCGAGAGCCGGCGGGCGGGGGAGGGGTGGCCGCATATGACGTCACTGCCCTACCCAGCGCCCCTAGCCGCTGCCGCCTTGCAGCCTGGGCTCCAGGCTGAGGCTGAAGGGCTGAGGGAGCGTACGGATCGCTGATTGGAGCCAGGACCCGGGCTTTCACGCCCCGGTGCCGGGGGCTGGACAGAGTGTGCGACTGTTCCTAGCCCAGTGGATTGAGAGCCTCTCCACGCCCGGCCGTTGGCCAACCTGGGACTCGAAAGCTTGCCCCTAGGGCGTCCGCGCCTCGGGTCCTGGCTCTTCCGTCTGCCTGCAAATAAATACACACCCCACTCCCTGCAAAGATGGTGTTCACGCAGCCCGGAGGACTGACCTAGGGCTTTCGTCCTCTCCCGGGTGCAGTCACTGTCTGGCCACTGCCCTTCAAACATGCGATTAGTCCCCCTGCAGCCGCCAGGCTTCCTCCCCCAGGCCGCACGCCTCCGAAGCCTTCCTCCCCCAGTGACCCCAGGAGGCCCACGCAGGTGCCAGGGCCACACACCTCGGGTCAGAAATACACGCATCTTACCCACCACCCACCCACACTCGAGTGCAACTGGTTCACACACGGGGCACGTGCTCTGAGTTTCTGGCAGGTTTTCCCCCTGTAGCTCAGGGGATTCCACATTGTATTTATTTGCACATGTTAGACAGTCACGTGATTCTGTCACAGGGGACCTCGAACGACCTCCAATGAAGTTAAAGGAACCGAGAATTTTTCAAAGTCTGGAGGAGAATCAGAAACGTAACAGCTGCTTCTATTAAGAGCTAAAGATGAGCTAAAGTTAATGGAAACTGCACGTGCAGGCAGCCAAAATCCAGTTTAGCTAGCTAGACTACCGAAAACCCGACCCACGCTGCTTGCAGACGCCAGGGATAGAATGACAGACCCTAGGCAGCCAATGAATCAGAACTGGGGAGCAGTACATCACCAGCACGGGTTCCCATTGGCTGGAGTGCCTTTCCCTCTCCTGTCAGAGGCTTAACCTGTTCACCGATTTGACCTACACCACGTTCTCAGAAACAGAAGTTAAAAGAAAAATCTGCATTTTAAAAAGATGTTCTGGTATATACAAAGACAAACCAAATACTTCATTGTGGAAGGCGAGTTCTACTGGCCAAATTGAGTTCTGGCCAGCAAAAACGTAAATTTTTGACAAGGCCTCTCCGTTTTATCTCCGGAGCTTACTGTAGCAATTGTCTCCTAAACCATTTTGTTGCCCCAACTCTTAGATCAAAAGCAACCTATTTATTCCCTCTTTCTGCCGTTCAGGAAACATTGTTCAGCTGCTTTTAAAATTGTAAAAGCCATCTCCAATTTTTTCAACATGACTTCTTTGGGATGCTTCTGTTTCCTTCACTTTTAGACCTGGAACCTAACAACAGGATCAAGTGCAATCACCAGTAGACCAAATCCTCAAGTCACCCCAAAATCCCTCTACGTGGTACCTTTGGGGTTAGAATTTCTTACAGTAAGATGAAGATGGATTATTTCCAGGTATACAAAGTAAAGATAAAATTCACTATGCATTTGGTCCCAGTATCATCTGAAGATACATTTCCTAATTCTCCACACACCTTCCAAAAAAGGGAAATTAGATCAAAGATCTTTGAAACGCTGCCTTATTGGAATCCTTAATACTTCAGACAAGTAACAGCATGATTAGCATGCTAGTGGACTCGCTAACATTCTGTAATAGAAAAACCCAAGTGGCAACCACCATTTGGAGTGCTCTTAAAAAGCAAATTTTCTTATTCGTAAGGCAGAAGCTGGGTCACTGATAGCAGTAGTGGACCATAGAAAACTTGAGGGTCTTGCCTGTCTTTCTGCTTCTTTCCTTTAGGCGTCCACACCTTTCTTCTTTCTGTTCTACACTTATAGGAGAATCTGGGTTAATTGTAGCAGAAAAGATAATAAAGTAGAAAATATGAACATAAAGAGATTTTTAAGGAGTCTGCACCGTGTACCACAGACTGCCAATAAAGCCGCACCTTCCTACTATTTGTTATTTCTAGATACAGCCTTGGGTATGAACTAGGAAACTCATGGATTATAAGATTAACATTCAAAAATTTAGAACAAAGATATCATAATATTGTCTGATTAAATATGCTTGATATTATATTATATTAAGAGTATCGCCTTCTGTATTATTAAACCTTATACTGAGGGGGAGAACTAAATATTTACAACGGGGGAAAGAACATAAAAAAAAGAGTTGAATGTTTTCTTTTGAACTACAAGACTTTTCTTGGGCCTCCCACATATATTTGGGATGTTCATAGTAAGTTTTTGTGAAACAGTAGGAATATGTTGCCATGACTGTATTTTAGTGATTTTTATAGGTATGTTACAAAACCATCCTACTCTGCTTTCGAAATCTGTTTGCATTTCAATTAACAAAGAAAAAGAAAATTGAGAGATTGGCTTTAAAATCCTGAACTTTCAGTGTGCTGATAGCCTAGTAATTGACAGGCTTGGGGTAAGGAAGGCGCAGTAGTGGTGAATCTAAAGCTTTAGTGTAGTCAGCAATACTCTCTCCCCATTTCCACCACAATCATGACTTAAAGAAAAGGTTTACGTTTCTTATTCCCAAATTACTGTTGTGAATGCATCCAGGGGAGTCGCCCTTGAGACAGCCTTGCCTGGGCCTCTCAAAATATATCTCAGCAATTTAAGTCACCCCTCAGGGGGATAGCCCTTGAGAATCCCTCCCACCCAAGCCTGAAGCCAGTCACTACCCAAGAGTTACAAAACCAAGAACACAGGTTCAACTCTTCCTTCCTCCTCCTCCTTCACTACCTGTTTCGTGGTTTTTTCTCAAAAGCATCCTCTTCCTTTGGCTTTCTCTTCTTGCACTTCTCTTCCTTGTCTCGCTTTTCCTTTTCTCCTCTTCTCTTTTTGCCTTCTTTGCCTTTCCTTTCCCCATTCTTCTCTTTCCTCTTTTTATGAGCTTAGTCCAAATTGTAAATTCTTCTATCCATATTCTCTCGCAGCAGAACACGTGAGCAGATAGCGCCCTTGAACTAATTTCACTCAAGGAGGGGGTGTACCCCCTACCCCGGTTGTCCTTCCTCTCTCCCCCATCATCAGATCATGTTATGGAAAACTATGTTGTGCGGAGCACAGTTCCAGAATGAAAAGGATTAGAGAATTCTGTCCTGTGTGACATCACTGGGGCAACTCCATTAGAGTGGAGCAGAGGGGAGCCCACAGTCTTGTGTTACCACCGTGGCTCTTCCTGGGGCCTGAGAGAAACATGTGCAACCACAAGCACCACAGGCCAAGTTCTGGATAGGCTTTAGGGCAGGCTCTCACTTCAAGATAACTGTATATGGCCACAGTCTTACAACACTAGTGTGGATCTTGTCAGATAAGTTCATCTGTTCAACAGATAGCTATTGTGTGCCAGGCACTGTACTGGATGCTCTGGGGTAGATGATGGCATCAATGGGCAAGGTCCTCTGCCCTCAAAGAGCTAACATTATATATTAGTAGTAGTAGTAATAAGAAACATAGACAAAGTAAAGTAAACAAATAAAAAGGAAATTGCTTATAGTGATCAGTTCTGTGAAGGAAATAAATAAGGAAATAGATTGGGGAGATGACTTGAAACGGGTGCTCAGGGCAGACCTCTCTAACAAGATAGCACATGAGCTAAAGGATGAGAGGGAGTCAGCTTTGCAAAGAATCAGGGGTGCACACTCCAGGCAGAGGGATCAGCATGGGCAAAGGGCTCGACGTGGAAAAGAGCTTGGCAGAAAGAGTTGTGTAGAGCCCAAAGAGAAGTTTAGCAAACTCAAAAGAGTCATTCAAGTTTAAATAGTGTTTCAACTTGGATATTTGGGATATTTAGTCTAATTTATGTTTAGAAAACTACCTTAGCAGAACTGTATATTCCATAAAAAATAACTTGGTGAGTTGATCTGGCCCAAATATCAAAGTAGCTTTAAAAAATCAAAATTAAAAATAAAGGGATCTTTATTCCACTATTGAAATTGAGAAGCATTCCACAACCCCAGGGAGAGGCCCCATCAGACAATCCAACAGCAGCTAGGAAAGGGTAAACTATAAGCTTTGAAAAAATAATTTTTCTCCCAATATATATAGCTATTTGTATTAAGTAAAGACTAGCAAAAACTTGAGTGGACTTCTTGAGAACAATTCTCCTGAGTGTTTACTATCCATTCTGGTATCATAGAAGATCTCAAACTAAACAATACCTTTGAAAGCAGCAACACATTTTGCATCCTTAACAATGGTGGTCTGGTTGAAAACCAGTGATGAAATGGTCGTCATAATAAAGCCTTTTATCTGCACCTGGCTTTGCAGTTTACAAAGTGCTGTCACATAGGCTAACTAGTCTCAGTGGTTGTTCTTAATCCTTTCTGATTGATAGGGCAAGGACCATTATTGTTATCCTTTACAGAAGAGAAAACTGAGTGTTAGAGAGGTAGTAACTACCCAAGGTCACAGAAAGTAATGGCAAGTACCCAGGTTTTCCCCTGGGTACTGGAGCATCATTAGCTTTCACATGCCAGTAGTAAAGGCAGCAGGCAAATTGAGAGTGGAAAGAGGACTGGACTTAGAGAGTTGTGTGTACAGCTGGCTTGTACTAATTTATGAGAACAGATTGGTAAATGTTCAGGAATTTTGCTAGATGTTCGTTAAATACAACCATCATTAAAAATTAAACTACATAAATTTCCAATTAAACAAATTTTAAACAAAGATAATCTTTGATAAAAACTTATCACTTCCAAATTATTTTAATACTTTTTATTATTATCTGTGGTCTTTAGATAATTTACACGTATCTTGTCTATGTGATGGAAATTCTCTATAATGTCTTATTGTACATCTTCCCAACAACACATTGAGTGACTTCACTTTGATAGCTTGATCAGAAAACACCATGGATTATGGCTTGATTTATTGCTTTGTTGATTGTCTGGATTTAAGTGACTGAGAAAATGTTTTATGCAGGTTAAACTTAAAAAGGCATATAGTGTCTATAACTGTTACATGGTGAATAGCACAAAAACGTCCAATTCAGCAACAAGATCACTCACATCATTGACAAATAAGTCGACAAACAACATATTTGTTGTTTTTTTTTATCTTAAGTGAAAATATTAACCAACAGTCATGTCAAAATTACATTTGGAGAGGTGGTTGTTAAACATCTACCAGCCCAACACTGGATCTGCATCTGCTGTGCCAACTGAGCCACTTACTGGTTCTGTGACCTCAAGCAAATCACTGAAATTATTAGCCTCAGGCCAGCTATGGTGGCTCATGCCTGTAATCCAGCACTTTGGGATGCTGAGGCAGGAAGATTGCTTGAAGCTAGGAGTTTGAGACCAGCCTGGGCAACATAGTAAGACCCTCAAAAATTTCTCCACTAAAAAATTTAAAAGTTAGCTGGGCTCAATGATGTGCACCTGTAGTCCTAGCTACCTGGGAGGCTGAGGCAGGAGGATCATTGAGTCAGGAGTTCGAGGTTGCAGTGAGCTATGTTTGGTCCATGCACTCTAGCCTGGGTGACAATGAGAACCTGTCTGTAAAAAAAATTATTAGCCTCAGTTTTATTTTCTACAAAATACCTTCTCCTAGGATATATTGTGAGAATTAGAATAGAAAAGCACCCTTGAAAGTATGACTGACACTGTTGATTGTCCCCACCACTGCCTGTTTCTTCCTCCTCGTTAGCAGATTCTTCTCTCACTAGAGTTTGCATATGGACACATGCTCTCTCACTCCTTTACAGGAGTAATACTTAGATATGCTTAGAGAAGAGTATATCACTCTATGTGCCATCACTTTCTGGCATGTCTCAAATGGGTCATAGATGTGACAAGGTATTGATCCCTTATGCCCTTGGGACATTCCAGTGAGGCTGAGCTGCTGAAGTCCTGGGATGGTGCCATCTGGTAATCTGACCTGGGTGTTTACTTTTTCTGTCATAAAAACATTATCTTTCTATTTGTATCAAGATGTGAAAAAATTGGGAAGCACTGACACAGGGCATGGATATGTGACCTAATTCTGGACAATGGGACTTGAGAAGATGTCTTCAGGGTATGGCTCTGGGAAAGGTTTTCTTCCCTAATAAAAAGAATCACATGACAGAAAATGTCTTTTTCAGCCATATGTTTTTATGTCTATATGGAAGCTTGAAATTTCAGAGCCATCTTGCAAAGAACTAAGGTTATGCGGAGAAGAGAAGTGATAGGAAGAGGCTGGATCTTTCACACTTTGAGCCATTGAACCATCCCTGCAATTGCCTCCCATGGGAACTTAATTTTAGGAGGCATAATAAATGTTCCCAATTGTTAAAACCACTTTTATTTTTGTATTTGGTTATTTGTAGTTAAAAGCACCCCAATGCAGAGGAAGTGGTCAGTCCCTGACACCTAATGAGTGTTCAGCATGGTTAGTTAATCACCAGATTAGATCCTTTGCCTTTAGAAAAGCTGCCAAGGTCAGATGTGTACTGATATGATTCTTGTTAAATATTTAAGGAATTTATTCGGTATTAGCTTAACTTTTTAATCTTTATTTTGCTTTTTTCCCTAAGAGTGTTTTTTATTGGATGGAAAAAGCAATAATTGAAGAACAAAGTCATATTAAGCTTGAAAGCAATTAGATACAGAGATGTTAATGTGCATTTTCTCTTTTTGAAGGATCTAGACAAACCAGAACACTGTCACATGAAAAATTTTGCAGAATCACTTAATGTTCTACAGAGTAGAATTGGAATCAATTCATGGGAGTTACAGAGAAGATAATTTAGTTCAATATAAAGAGAGGGGGAAGAACTTGGCTGGGAATGTGCCACGCTCCATACAAGACCTCTCCTGAGTGTTATCTTATTTAATTCTCACAATAACTTTGTGAACAAGATATTACTTTTTTTCCATTTCACAGAGTAGGAAACTAAGACTGAAAATATCCCCTTTGCAAACCTGGGACCATCTGATTCCAAAATCCCTACTGTTTCTGTTGCAGAAGTTGGCTGGGCCTTCTTGAGATGACTTGTTCTCTCCTTGAGGCCCTGTTCAGGGCATTGTTTCATCCAAAAAAAAAAAAAAAAAAGAAAAAAGACGTCTTTGCTAAAGAAGTCTTGGGGAGATGGGAGGGGAGTTTTAATACACATTACAGCAAAATTATTCTTAAGTTCCATGTAAACTTGCTGTCTCTTTTCCTACAGTTTTGCTTTCAGCTGTCACTTCTTCCATTCTCTGGCTTTGTTCATATAAGGAAGACTTCTGTCCTGCCTGCCCCTAATACCTCTCTTTTCTTTTCTGTGGACTCCTTAAAAATTCCATGTGAGACAAGAGATAACATCTATCGACACCCCTAACCCCATTCTATGTCCGTGTGTCATCCTGCCACAGGTACATACATGGCAGGGGCCTCTTTGTAGAGAAGCAGCAGGTGGTGGGAAGGATTCAGGTCAGCATCAGAAACTGAAAACTCAAGCACCTAGGGTAGGTACCAGGCTGGTAACATTAATGTTAGGTCAGGCTGGGTGTAGTACAATAGGGATCGGTGGGAACTGTGGAGAGGTAGGGCATGTTTGCGGCCTTTGAAGGCATTCGAAACAATAATAATTGTTAAACATTTTGAACATATCAGAGTCAAAGAGGACACCCCTTGACCACTGCAATGGATCAAATGAGTTCAAATCCCATCTCTGCCCTTTCCAGGCTGTGGACTAGTTATTTAACTTCTCTCAGACTTGGTTTCCCCCTCTGGAACAGGAAATAATCACCTACCTTGCAGAAACAAATGAAATCCCAAAATCCTGCACATAACGTATCTACCACATTGCCTGACACTACAGTGTATAGATACACAAGAAAATATGACTATTACTTTTAAGCACACAGTGTATTTTTAATAACAACACATTGTAAATAATTTGACACTATCCATTCAATGTTTTATATAGTCTTAGAGGTTCACACTAGAGTTGCCAGTTATGGGGCTAAAATCATTCTTCTCAAGATTTGTTTTAACTTCTAGTCCTTCATCTTAGTGACAAGTTGCGGGAATGTACATATGATCTATAAGGAGTCAAGGGAAGACAAGGATCCTCTGCTGGAAAGTTCTCTGCCTCCTCTACCAGTGCTGAGCTCTTTTGTGTGAGTTTTCTCCTTCATGCCATCTGCACCAAAGGTGACCATTTGGTTCTGAATCTAAACTCTAGGTCGTTCTTCTTATAGTGCTTCAAAAGAAGGACCCCAAGCCCTATTTCTGGATTTTATATGTTATAGTGTTTATAACTTAATGTTATAGAACTTGGGCAAGGCTCGCGCCTGTAATCCTAACACTCTGGGAGGCCAAGGTGGGAGGATCGCTTGAGCCCAGGAGTCTGAGGTTGCAGTGAGCTATGATGACGCCATGGTACTTTACCCAGGGCAACAGAGTGAGACTCTGCCTCCAAACTCAAAAAAAGAGAGAAACAGTAGAAAGTAGAACTTGATTCACCACGCATTTTATTCATTCAATAGGTGTTGAGTCCCTGGAACAGGCCATACACAGCTCTAGAAGCTGGAGATGTTGTGGAGATATTGTGCTAAAGAAGCGAGGCCGTTTTTCTGGAGTTTACCTGGGGTCAAGAGAAAACAAACAAGGTCAATGTAGAGAGGGATAAGGACTGCAAATGTAGAGCAAAGTACGACATGGGCAGGCAGGGTGGCAGAGGGGCCGAAGGAGAGGTTACTTTAGATGGATCGGTTGGAGAAAGCGGTTTCAGTGGGTGGCAGTTGGGTAGGCCTGAACAACAGGAGAAAGTGACCTTGGAAGATCTTGGGGAAGAGCGTCTCAGGCAGGGCAAAGGCCCTGGGATGGAAATGAATTTGGCATGTCCAGGAACAGACAGAATTCTGGGATGTCTGGGCATGCTGAGGGAGGGAGAGCGTGATGTAGGAAGGGTCCCTATAGGCCACAGTAAGAATTATTTTTGAGTTTTATTCTAAGTGTGATGGAAAACCACTGGCGGTTTTTATGCAGGGGAGTGACGTGATCTGATTTACGTTTTGCTCTTGCTGCGGTATAGAAAAGAGATTTTAGGAAAGCACAAGTGGAAGCAGAAAAATCCTTTCACGTCAGTTTCACATATCCTTAAAGGGAAGGTGAAATTAGCTTTCAGCTTAAAATGGCATAGAGTGATTACATTTTGGTGGTAAGAATGTGGTCTTTTAAAGAGCTCTTGTTACTGAGGTTTGTGTTTTCATTTTCTGGGAACTATATATGGATGTTTTTGCCAATGACTCATCAAGTAACCTTTCTTGGTATATTTAGTAAAATGCAGCAAGGAGTACCTTGTGGGAAAGGCCAAGTTAAGTATAGGTAAAATAGAAGCCCACTTAAGTGGTTCAGTTTCAGGTGAATACATGTTGCTCCCCCCAAAATATTCTCCAAGAACCTCATTGTTTTCTCCCTCTTCCTTCACTACTCTCTCAACACATGTCTGAAGTCTGAAGACTAATATTCTACTAAGTAATTTTTGCCTTGTGCTATCCAGTGAGGAAGATAGTTAGCGTGTCCTTATCTAAGGTAGACATTAACATCTTGATATGAAAGTCTTGTGATCCTTTGCAGAGAAAAGTTTTAATATTTGGGAAGCGAGTTGCCTTGACATGTGTTGGTGAGATGGGGTGTAAAATTCGGAAAAGATTTACCGAAGATGAATTCTACTTCTTTCACATTGTGTTTACATTTGTTCTTGCTCACAGATCTATGAAAGAAATATATACACTTCACATGTTCAGTCTTGATTGCTACTGTGTTTTTTTCGTTTAATTTAATGGTCTATATTGGTAGTCTTCAAATAAACCTAGAATAGGCCTTTGGAAAAGGAAGATAGCTAATTTTATGTTTGATCTTATAACTAGTACCTTATGATATTTTATTAAAGTAAAATAAGTATTTTATTAAAAAATTTTTATGGCTATTATGTTATGACTGTAGAATCTGTAGACACTATATTGATGAGCCAAAACACCTACAGTGTCAAATTCAGCCTATGCATTAGATGGTGTAAATCACAAGCACTCACCACTGGAAAGAATAATTCATCAAACCAAGTATTGATTAAAACTTACTGTGTATCAAACACCATTAAAAATGGAAGGGAAAGCAGAAAATATACAGTAGTTCCCCCCTTACCTGTGGGGATACATTCCAAGACTGAAACCAGTACCTGAAACCGCAAATAGTACTGAACCTTGTATACACTATGTTTCTTTTATACATACCTATGATAAAGTTTAATTTATAAATTAGGCACAGTAAGAGGTGAACAATAACTAATAATAAAATCTAATAATTATAACAATATACTGTAATAAAAGTTATATGAATGTGGTCTGTCTATCCGCCCCCTGAATATCTTATTGTACTATACTTACCCTTCTTTGTGTGATGACGTGAGATGATAAAATGCCTGTGTGATAAGAAGAAATGAAGTGACTAACACAGGCATTGTGTCGCAGTGTTAGGCTACTGTTGACCTTCTGACAATATGTCAGAAGGAGGATAGATGGAGGATCATCTCTGTTTTGGGTGATCCTAGGTCACTGAGCCATGACATTGTCAATGGTTGGATGTCAGAAGCAAATGATGTCTAGAATTTTCCATTTAAGATTTTTGGACTGCAGTGGACCACAGGTAGCTGAAACTGCAGAAAGTGAAACTGCAAAGAAGAGGGGACGATTGTGTTGCAACTTCCTATTCACCAGGCTCTTGTATATACCGTATCAATGCTATTATAAATATCTGTTAGAAATAATTTACTGTTCATGTTATACTTCATGACAATTCTAAGTTCTTCTTGAAAGAAATAATTAATAAAATATATGCATCTGAACTTTTAAAGAACCATATGCACATTTCTTGGGGACAGTAAAAGTACTGATCTTTGTCCAAGCAGGCAAGACACACAAAACTCCTTTGTGTTGTCAATCACAACAAAAGCATGGAAAGGTTAAAGGGAACAATGTGAGTACTTGAAACATGCAATGCCAAAAGAAAAATCTTGGCTTGATGTAAAATACCAGTGATTTATATGGCCTGGTGAGTCATGTGTATCATATCTGGGTTATGTACCCATAAACATTAGCTTGAAGGCAGTCAGACTATTTAGACTGTCATCACTAAAATCATCATCACATGTCAGTCCTGCCTGAATGAAAAGGCAAAAACTGAAATACAGTAACACATGGAACTGACAACATATAAAATTTCTTCTGTTCTACCGTTAAATTCCCAAAGGCAATGTTATAAAAGGGTATTTAAAAGCCCATGAAATGCTTCTTGTAGTGCTATCTAATTTGGATAGATCCTTCTTGGTTATTTAATACTAGTTTGAAGCCTGTTAAAGGCAAGAACTTTCACTAACTTCTCAGCAAAATTCTCTAGATGGTATGAATCATAACTCCCCACCTGGAAAGAATCAAGTTAGTCAAATACCATGTATGCAATAAAAACATAGCATATGTCATACTACACTAAACATGGCAAGAGATGTAAATAAAAGCTACCGTTTATTGACAAATTACTGTTCACTAGAATCTTTATTTCTACAATATCTAATTTAATCTTGACAATATCCCTTCAAGGTAGGTATTATGACCTATGTTTTATAGGGGAGAAATAGAGGCTCACAGAGGGTAAGCCACTTGTCTAAATTTGTAGAGCACATGAGTAGACAGAATTTGAACCCTGTCTGAGTCCAGTTTTTTTATTTTTTATAAAGATAAAAAACATAAGATTTTAGAAGTTCTTGAGGAAAAAGTTAGGGATTTTGCACATGAGGGAGTTGTGAATTATTATGGTTAGAGAGCAGATTGTGGCAAACTGTATTTCCCCAAATGGCCACAACAATATTTTTAGTCCCATATGCTCTTCTAGAACTTCACCATTCCCTCATAAATAGTTGGAATACAAGCCCATTTTCCTTAAAATTAGGTATAACATTTGTAACTGCTGTAATAGTAGAATATGGCAAAAATAACACTGCAGGACATCTGAGGTTAGGTTTTAGAAGACAGAGAAAATGGCAGCCTAAGCACCTCAGAAAATCCTTTCCTCCATAAAAGCAATGAGAACACTAGCAAAATTGTCTAAATCAATTTTTTCAGAACCCTGGAAACTAACTATAGGCTTTTGATAATATCAGGAGCATTTATTCAAGAAAATGATTGAATATTGGTAAGAACAGTGAGCTTTGTGATGTTTTATTAATCACTTGTCCTATTCTCATACTCCCCACCCTCCCAGCTCTAGGGGAGCCTTGAAAATCGACAACCTGGAATCATGGTGGAAACCAGCAGCCTGACAACCACTGGGAAGGATGGAACAGGACTGGAGCTTTTTCAAAGCCCCACCCCCAGAGAATTGTCATTATTTGTCCTGCCTGGTAGTTCCTCAGAAGATCCCACTCCCAAGGCTGCCTTTATTGACATGATTCAGAGTTTGCTCAGCGCAAACAGCGTTTTCCCTGGGGATATTTGTCAAAAATCATCAACGATTGTTTAACATCGTGGAAAACTGAAGCAGTGGATAACAGTTGGGGGTGAACAATAGGCTAACCAAAAAGCTTAAAATAAAAGTTGAGGGATGAGGTGTCCATAGAGAGCTTTGAAAAGTGCCAACATATTCCTGAAAATCTAGGAGGCCTGTGCATACGTAAAGCTGTGTACATGCCCAGGACGTATGCAGGCTGATGAAAGGCCTGAGAATGCCCAAAGCTTTCACTTCCGAATAAGTCTGAGGCTCTACACAAGTAGGTAATAAAATCTAAGGCAGAGTTGTATACTGTCTTGCTGAGTTTATGGAAGACTTATCAATTTGAAGCATTTAAGGACATTTCTGTTCAAGGATTAGCTAGCTACTAAGCTAACTGAGCAGAGACTTCAGTGGCTACACATGACTAAGAATGCAGACTCTACAGAATTTATTCAGAAAAGTCTTTAAACAAGCAAACAACAACAATAAAAAGCAGCAACAAAAAACCCCTGGAAAGAGAGGAGAATCTGATCCCAGAGTTGCCTCATTACATTATTTAAAATGTCCAGTTTTCAAAAAAAGTTTAAGACATGCTGTATTAGAGTTCTTCAGAGATACAGAACCAACCAACACACACACACACACACACACACACACACACACACACACATTCTAAGGAATTGGCTCATGCTATTATGCAGGCTGAGAAGTCCTGTGATTTGCCATCTACAAGCTAAAGCCCCAAGAAAGCTGGTGGTATAGCTCCAATCTGAGTTCAAAGGCCTGAGAACCAGTAGTGCTAATTGTGTCAATCCCAGTCTGAGGGCAGGAGAAAACCAATGTCACAGCTCATGCAGTCAAGCAGAGAACAAATTCTCTCTTCATCTGCCTTTTTGTTCCATTCAGAGCCAAATGGATTGGATGATGTCCACCCACATCAAGGAAGCAATTTGCTTTACTTATCCTATTGATTCAAATGCTAATCTCATCCAGAAATACCCTCACAGACACAACAAGAAATAATTTTTATCTAAATATCTGGATACCTCATGATTCAGTCAAGCGGACACAAAAAATTAGCCATCATATATGGAAAAAAAACCCTGGAAAATATAATGTATACACCAGGAAAAAAAAACAAAAACAAACTTGTTGATAGAAATCATCCTTCAGGAAGCCCAGGCATTGAACTTACTAAACAAAAACTTTAAATCATCTATTTTTAAAATGTTCAAATAATTAAAGGAAATCATGTCTACAGAACTAAAAGAAAGCATGAGGACAGTGACTTACCAAAAAGAAAACATGAATAGAGTTAGTAATTATAAAAAAGAACCAACTGAAATCCTGGAGTTGAAAGCTTCAATAGCATATTTGAACAAGAAAAAGAGAGAATCAGTGAATTTGAAAATAGATCAATTGATATTATCCAGTCTAAGAAACAGAAAGAAAAAAGAATGAAGAAAAATGAACAGAGTCTCAGAGATCTGTACTGCCATATTCATAATAGAAGTCCCACACAAAGAGTAGAGAAAGAGGGAAAAAAATACATTGAAAAAAAAATAGCCTAAAACTTCCCAAAGTTGACAAAAAACTTTAATGTATACAATTAATAAGATGAACAAACTCCAAGTAAGGAAAACTCAAAGAAATCCACACCTAGACACAATGTAATCAAACCACCAAAAGCCAAAAAGACAGAATATTAATAGCAGCAAGAAAGAAATGACTCATCACATACAGAAATCCTGAATAAGATCAATAGTTGATTTCTCATTAAAAAAATATGGAAGCCAAAAGGCAGTGAGATGAAAGAAAAAGACTGTCAATCAAGAGCTCTATATTCAGTAAAACTGTACTTCAAAAATGAAAAAAAAATTAAGACAGTCTCAGATGTTTAAAAAAAATCCCGAGAGAATTTACTACTAGAAAACCTGTCCTGCAAGAAATACTAAAGGGAATCCTTCAGGTTGAAACAAAAGGACACTAGAGAGTAATTTGAATCCATATGAAGAAATAAAGAGCACCTGTAAGCAAAACTGCATAGGTAAATTAAAAAGACAGTATAAATGCATTTTTTAATGTAATACTTTTCTCTGTCTGATTTGAAAGATAATTGCATAATGCAATATTGATAAGCTTGTGTTGATGGGCATACAATGTATAAAGATGTAATTTGTATTACCATAACAGTGCAAAGGAAGAAGGAGGGAATGGAACTATGTAGAAGCAAAGCTTTTTGTATACAACTGCAAGTGAGTTGATATTACTCTGAATTCTATAGTTATAAATTAAGATGTTAATTGTGATCCCTGAGACAACCACTAAAAAAACCCCAAAAAATATATAGTAAAAGAAATGACAAGGAAATTAAAATGGTACACTAGGAAGTATTTATTTAACATTTAAGAGGGCAATAGTGGAGGAATAGAGAAATAAAATAGACATAAGACATATAGGAAACAAATAGCAAAGTGGTAGACATAAATCCTACATTTCTAGCAATATATTAAATTTAAATGGATTAAACACGTCAATGAAAAGGCAGAGACTGACAGAATGGATTTTAAAAAACCCCAACGTGATCCAGCTGTATTCTGTTAACAAGAGAGACACCCAAGATTCAAAGTCACAAACAGTGTTGAAAGTAGAGAGATAGAAACAATATACCATGAAGTCAGTAAGGAAATGAATCCTGGGGAGTCTATACTAATATCAGACAATATAAACTTTAAGACAAAGTTTAGCATTAGAGATAAGGAAGGACATTTTATAAATTAAAAAAATAAGTAAGCTAATCTTAATTTAGTATTGAAGAAAGAAAAATATTTTTAAATAAATTTAATGTAGCCTGAGTGTACAGTGTTTATAAAATCTACAGCAATGCACAGTAATGTCCTAGGCCTTCACAATCACTCACCACTCACACACTGACTCACCCAGAGTAACTTCTAGTCCTGCAAGCTCCCTACGCAGGACTGTACCATTGGTAAATGCCCCACGCAGTTGTGCCATTTTTTATCTTTTATACTTTATTTTTATTGCACCTTTTCTATGTTTAGATATGTTTGGATTCATAAATAATTAGCATTGTGTTATACTTGCTTATAGTATTCAGTACAATAACGTGCTATACAAGTTAGTAGCCTAGGAGCATAGAGCCTAGGTGTGTAGTAGGCTATACCATCTAGATCTGTGTAAGTACACTCTATGATATCTGCACGACAACAAAATCACCTAGCACATTTCCCAGAATGCATCCCCATCGTTAAGCGATGCATGACTGCACTAGCAAATCAAATCCAGACCATGCAGAAAGGGTTATAGTCATAATCATTATAGTTATACTTATTTGAAATTTATCGCAGGATTGCAAGTTTGTTTTAACATCTTAAAACCAACTGGTGTATGACACCGTGTTAATAGATTAAAGGACCAAAACCATATAGTTTTTATTCATTTATTCGCTCAGTCAGTTGATCACAAATATTTATTGAACTCCTATCATATGCTAGGGCTGGGAAATAATCAAGAACAAGACAGATACGGTTCCAGCCCAATGGAGCTTACAATTTAGCATAGCGTTTTTCAAACTTTTTTTGACCATGATCTAGCACAAACAAATGTGTGTGTGCGCGGGTGTGTGTGTGTATGCACACACACATGCAGGGAGAAAGAGACAGAGAATTGATTCACTTTACACATAAACATATAATATTTTATATATCATTTATATATTTATATACTTATCTATGTAAAGAAACTGAAGAAAAATGAAACACATAGACACCCTTACTACATGGGCTGCACTCTGTTGTTTTATATTACTTTATTCTTTTAAAAACTTTTGGTTATAATTTACTAATTTAATTTTACAGCTCATTAATGGGTCACAACCCGCAGTTTGAAAAACCTTGCTATAGAGGAATAACTGATGAATAACTGTGATACGGCGAGGAAGAACTGAGTGGTATGAGAGCATTGTAAAATAAATGTGCAGACTTTTCTGAGATCAGAATAAGTCAAATAGTCACATAAACATATAATTATCATATAAAGTCCTATGATAGAAATAGACATATCTGACCATGAATTGAATCAAAGTCAACAGGGGGTGATTTGGTGGTGGTGTCAGGGGATAGATTTTAAGCAGAAACAGTATATGGTACAAAGTATTTGATAAGCATTTACGAAGTTCTGGAGCAACTTCAAATAACTCAGTATTACCTGATTATTTTGTGTAGGAGGCAGAGGTAAAACATGGGGGTGAGGTGGGCCTCGGCTTAGTACCACATCCTTGCTTGCCATGTCAAGATTTTAGCTGAAGGACATCAGTGAGCTACTTCACAGGGAAATGAGAGGATTAGAGAAGCACTTTAGAAAGATTTCACTGGTGGAAATGTGGAATTTGGATGGGAAGGCAGCAGTCATGGAGGTATAACATGCACACAGTGGGAAGTCCCTGCAGAGTTGGAAGTGACAGGGTCAGAAGCTAGCTGCATCCATTCCTGTAAAGATAATGACAAACCCAGCATGACTGACAGCAAGAATTTAGGAAAAAGAAAACTAAAACTCATAAAGTAACAGAACAGCAGGATAGACACCATCTTTAACATCTATAGTAGGCCACCTTCTAAGATGGCCACAGTGATCCCCACTTCCTGGTATCCACATCCTTGTGTAACTGCCCTCCCACTGAGTGTGGGCTGGACCTAGTGACTCCTTTCTAACGAATAGAATATTGCAAAAGTAATGGGATGTTTTTCCAAGAATAGATTACAAAAGACTGGTTTCCGTCTTGCTGAAACTCTCTCTGCCCTCTAGCTTGTTTGCACTGATGAAGCAAGCTAGCGTGGTGCGGGCTGTCCTATGGAGAGGTCCAATTGGCAAGAACTAAGGTCGGCCTCCAGCCAACAGCCCGTAAGGAATGGAGGCCCTTGGTCTGACAGCCTGGAAGAAACTGAATCCTCTGACAACCCTGTGAATGAGCTTGGAAATGGATCCATCCCTAGTAGAGCCTTGAGAAGACTGCAGCCACAGCCCATACCTTGACTGTAGTCTCATGAGAGCTCCAGAGCCAGGGGACCAAACCAAGCCACACCCAGATTCCTGACCCACAGAAACTGTGAGATAAGAAATGTTTGTTGCTTGAAGCTGCAGAGTTTTGGGGGTAATTTTCAAGTGGCAATAGATAACTCATATATCATATGAGCTCATGATTTCTACCCACCCACCTGCTACCCCTCCTATCCCTCTGCCTGGCAATATTATCATGTATTGATGCTTGAAAAGTTCTTTTGCAACGCAGTTCTTTCTACCCCCTGTATATATACGTGTGTGTGTATGTGTGAATAAATTTTGTCTTGATACATTTTTGAAAATTTAACAGCATTCTTTGAAATAGAAAAGGTCCTATGCATCCCAAATGCATGGTTTATAATTTTTTTTTTTTTTTTGAGACAGAGTCTCACTCTGTTGCCCAGGCTAAAGTGCCGTGGAATCAGTCCAGCTAGCAGCAACCTCAAACCCCTGGGCTCAAGCAATCCTTCTGCCTCAGCCTCCCAAGTAGCTGGGACTATACTCCGTTGCCCAGGCTAAAGTGCCATGGAATCAGTCCAGCTAGCAGCAACCTCAAACCCCTGGGCTCAAGCGATCCTTCTGCCTCAGTCTCCCAAGTAGCTGGGACTATAGGAATGCGCTACCATGCCCGGCTAATTTTTTCTATGTATTTTTAGTTGTTCAGCTAATTTCTTTCTATTTTTAGTAGAGATGGTGTGTCATTCTTGCTCAGGCTGGTCTTGAACTCCTGAGCTCAAATGATCCACTTGCTTTGGCCTCCCAGAGTGCTAGGATTACAAGTGTGAGCCACCACACCCGGCCTCGTCTATAATTTTGAAAACCAAACCAAACCAAACAAAAAGGACTAAAAGAGATTCTGTCCTCTTATTTTCCAAAAGCATCCAAATACTAGTAAGTTTATTCCAAAATTGCTCTTCGTAAAATGCTAGTTCTTAATTGAAAATCAGAAAGTGGAGAGGATGGCTCTATAAATTACCACAGGCCTAAAGAGTCCAGAATTGTAAATAGAAAGGGTGTGGATCATTAGCTTCTTAAAACAACAATAATTTTAATTCAAAAAAAATTAAAAATTCATAAAACAACTTTTTTATACTGTGGTAAACCGAGTAACAGTTCCGCAAAACTGTTCACATCCTAATGCCTGGAACCTGCAAATACGTTACCTTACATGACAAAAGGAACTTGGAGATGTCATTAAGGATGATGAGATGGGGAAGCGATCATGGATTTTTTGAGTGAGCCCAGTGCAATCACAAGTGTCCTTTATAAGGCAGGAAGGTCCAAGTCAGAGAAGGAGCCGTAATGAGGGAAGCAGAGGTCAGAGAGAGGTGAGGCGGGGACACACCCCAAGAGGTACAGGCAGCCTCTAGCAGCTGGAAAGGGCAAGGAAGTTGACTCTTCCCTAGCACTTCCAGAAGGATCGGGGTGCTGCAGACATCCCAGAACTGTAAGTTAATACATTTTTGTTGTTTTAAGCCCCTAAATCTGTGGTAATTTGTTACGGCAGCAATAGGAAACTAATCCACACCCTTTACTTCTTTAGGATCTCGGTTTGCTATTTATTGCAATCGGGTGATATTTTCAAATGGCATTAAATAATGCCATTTTATTCCAGAAAACCAACTGGTCAAGAAAATCACTTGGAAAGCTTTCTAAAATTACATTTTCCTGAGCTTCATTCCTTGAGACTCTAGGTTGGAAATTGCCGCAGAGTAAGCATGGATTGCAGGGGATCCCTCTCTCATGGGGTGGCTGGATAAAGCGTAAATGGCAACTTTAAGCTCATTCATGGTTAAGGTAAGTTTGTAATTACAGCTTTACAATCAGACTGATTTTTTTTTTTTTTTAACCTGGGGGTCTGGACTCCTTCAGCATTCACAGATTTTCCTTTTGATGACCTTTCTCTGCTGAACAAACTTGGATGAAAGAAAGGGTCACAGAGGGCAGCTGGTTGCAATCCAGTGCTGGGACAACTTCATGGACCTGTATGTCGGCCCTGACACAGCCGCACCAGTGCCACACTGAGGAGCGAATTGCTTTAGTTTCCCAGGACTACTACAACAAAGTACTGCAAACCAAGCAGCTTGAACAACCGGAATTCGTTGTCTCACGGTTCTGGAGGCCTCATTTTAACTAATTACATTTGCAAAGACCTTATTTCCAAATAAGGTCACATTCTGAGGTATTGGGGATGAGGACTTCAACATATGAATTTTGGGAGGGCACAAGTTGACCCGTAATGGGGATGTAGAGCCAGGAGACTGAAAGCAAGGCTTGTCAGGGGCGTGGGTGGGATAATAATAGTAACAACAGCTGCCTTTCATTCTCACAGGGACTCTCGAGGGTAGGTGTTTTATCCCCACCTCAGAGATGAGGAAACTGAGGCTGAGAGGAACTAAGCAATTTCTTAAGTTCACACATTTAGTAGGTGGCAGAGCTAAGTGCGTATCCAGGTTTGTCTGGCTCCAAAGCCCAAGCTTTCGATCACTCTGCTCTGCCACCTCCAGGGATGGTAAAAAGAACAGAAGACCTGGTTTCTAGGCCCAGTTCTGCCACATAATAAATATGAGACATTCAACAAATCATTTCAGTTCTCTAGGGCTTAATTTTCCCTCCAGTAAAATGAGCCTAATAATAATATATGGGGAAGTACAAGTACAGCACCCAGGCACTGTAAGGAATGTTATTAAAAGCAGCATCAGTGTAAGGAAACAACAATTAACATGCTCAGTGGAGAATGTTGCTATATTGTGTTTCCTAGGTTTTTAAGAGTTTGTGTCCCTCCACCTTCCGTATGTGGGTCTCTCATCAGTCCATACCTGTATCTTCTGATCTTTTCCTCAATTTAAACCTCCTGCCTTGGGTGGACAAATGATTTTTAGGCTATGTTTTTTTTTTTTAAAATCAGGTTTCTTAAGTTAAAACCATTATTTTATTGGGGCAGTTCTTTGGGTAGTTGTGAAAAAATACAGCAAATAGGGTATTAGATTTCTTTAGAAACTTGTTAAACCTTTCCCTTCCCTTTGCCGGTTGAAGATCTATTACTAAATGCAAAAAACTAACACACAACTAAACAGAGAACCAATTAATCCACTCGACAGTTTCAGATAAATCTATTTTTTCTAAGATAGTTTTTGTTTACTTTTTTGATAAAGGTTGAAAAAATACACGTTCGTTACAGAGGATTAGAAGATACACTATAAAGAAAATGATACTCACCAGCAGTCCTATAAATGAGAGGTTAACATTTTGATTATTTATAAAAAGTTAAATTCTTATTGAATATTTTATTTTTTAAATTTAGTATGTTATGAGTATTTTCATGTCTTTTAATATTCTTTAAGAACATGGTTTTTAATTGGTTTATAATATTCCATATTATAATTCATTTAATCAATTCCTTATGGTAGAACATTCGATTATTTCCAAGTTTTTGCTACTCTCAACAGGGCTTAGAAAAATACCGTTTTATTTAAATGTGCACATTTTTAATTACTTAGGATATTTCCAAAGAAATGAAATTACTAGATTGGAGAGCTTTCTCTTTATACTGCTTCACAAGCAAGCAACAGGAATTTATTGCAAGGTGTTAGGTAGCCCACGGATTTGTTGGGAAAGCTGGAGCCTCAGGCTCAGAAAATGGGCAAGAAGGCAGGAAGGCTGGGCAGGCACAGCCCCAGCCAAGCCCTCGCTGCAGATCCAGACAAGCAAGGACCGCTCTGCCGTTGCCACTGAGGCTGAACGAGAGCCTGCCACTGCTGGCACCGGGCCTGGTCATTGGACACTGGACACCATACACCACTCTGGCAGCTCTGCCCTGGCGGCTCCTGGAAACTGGATGCTGCTGCTGCAGCCAGAAAGAGTTCTGCTTTCTCCCAGTTTCTCAGTGTGACTAGCAATTGACACACAATCTTAGGTTGTCGCATCTGAGTGCCCAAACCCAGGGGGAGGACTGAGCGCATCTGGTGTTTGTACCTCCTACAGAGGGAGATGAGCCCTGCCTACCACCAGGACTCACAAGGTGGGAAAGTCCACTCACTGCCAGTTTGATAGGCAAAAAATAGTGCCTTAGTCTTCCCTTAATTTGCATTTATTTGTTTGCTAGAGAGGTTGGACATTTTGCATATCCCTGTTGGTCATTTGTGATTCTTCTTTCATGAATTACTTAATCATATCTTTGAATGACTTTCCAACTGGAATAGTTAGCTTTCTGCTGGAGCATTTATCTTTGTCTTTTTTGTAAGAGCTCTTTTAACAATACCACTATGAAAACTTTGACAGCTGCATGTGTTTCATCTTTTCCCCCATTTGACCTTTAACTTCATTTAGGAATTTTAAATTTAAGCCTGCAAACATTATGGGGATGGCTGCACACCTGACACCCGACACTGGACAGATGAGAGCGACAGCACTTTATTAGTCACATATACTTACAGCTTGGGGGAGGAGGATACTGCATACCAGGCAGGCCACATGGGGCTGCATTTGGGAGCAGAGTGAACAAAATAGGGGCCGTGGGAGGCAGACTTCATAGTATCAAGAGGATATGATGCCTCCCGATTCCAGCGGGAGGATGTGACTGGCTTGTTGGAATAATTCTGTGGGCTGGCGGGGAACTGAAACCTACTACTCGAGGATAAGCAGGAACCGTGCTTGGTGACTTTGATAAGGAGGGTTGCTTGGCTAGGAGACCTTATCTACAAGAGCAGAGTGGGGAGGGTAACTTGCAGTTAGGTCCTTCAAGGACCTCTGGATTTTATAAGATGTCAAGGCAGCACATAATATGGAGCCTTAATTTTAGGCCTTACACCACAGTGGCACTTAAGGGCATTGGTTGATGCTGGGCTCCAGTGATCATAAGGAGAGAAAATTCCAGGAGAGAAACTCAGGTCCTGGGCCGAAGTTACTACCTACCTCCAGAAATCAGGGATCTTGAAAATGGCAGAGCAAGGTAAATTATCAAGACAGGTTGTGAGTCAAAGGATGGAGCTAAGAAGAATCCTACTCATGGTAGCAGTCGAGAGACTACTTATTGCCCAAAACCTGTGCCCAGTGAATTGAATAAATGGAGACACTGCCTATCCTAAAACTTGCCCTCTACAACAAGTGTGCACCCTTCAGCCAACATTGTACATGCTGCACTGTGACGGAAAGGGGAAGAGAAAGTAAATCCCGTGGGCCTTGTTTCTAGAGACCCTCATATCTTGTTACTCAGGTAATGGCAGTGGGAAGCTACCCCAGCAAGTAGCAATAGAAAGTAGCCATAGAAACTTCTGTGGGTTTCCCAGGGATGTTTTGTCATAGTCTGACAACAGGTACTGGGGTGGTACCTTTCAAACAAGCCAGCCCTGTCTTGGATCCAGGTTTAGCAACACAAAGTACAGGGTCCCACATTATTCAATATTTCATCAAGTATTTGCTAAGTGCCTGCCAAACACCAGAATTCTGTATCAGGTTTCATGGGGACAGATTCTTTCCCTCAAGGAGCTCCCAATCTCCTTGGGAAAATAACATAATTTTATATAAAATGACTGTGTATAATTTAATATGTTCCAAGATGAAGAGCATGGAAAAAGAATGTTTTAATAGAAGTCAGTATATATTTTTTTGTAATTGAATTGCTTACACTTTACGCTTTAAATAACCTACTATACAAAATATATTATAGGGCAAAGTACATTTTTGACCTGTGAGCTGAATCTCTTATGTAAACACAAACTAAATAGTGGATAAAGTTTTTTTTTGCTTTAAAATGTGCCCATTTTGGTCCAAGTACTTGCAGATACCAGTTAAGGGAGGTGCAATGGGGAAGTCTCCTCACTCACTCCTCACTTTGTTCTGAGCACACTGTTTGACAGTCCCTGAGCCTGAAGGTGTACTACTCCTACTGTGGCTATTCTCCTTGTTCCATCCTAAGTCACTCAGGAGATACCTGGGGGTGACAGTTGGAGGAATAAATCAAATTTTGTTATTTGGAGGATAAGTTGGACAAATCCAGAAGGTCCAAGCCATTTGGAGACTTTCCTAATAGATGTTTTCCCATTCTAGCCTACGTCCTGTTTAAGGGTAGAGTTTGAATCAGACTGGATAGATTTCTGTCCTTGCCATACATAGAACTTGATTATATCAGTGTTAGCCCTGGAGAGTTCTACCCCATCTCCAGATTGCTGTTGGTCCATAGGCCAGTAGTGGGCAGTCTTGGCTTGACACAGTTAAAACTGTGGGGGCTTTTAACTATACAAGCCCAGGTCCTGTCCTCAGAATTCTAAGTTAGGGAGTCTGGGGCTTGTCCTGTGAAATCCATATATGTTAGGGTTGAGATGAACAGATACTCATTTAATGTAAAGGGATAACTTTAAACAATTATAACTGATTAATAATGTAATTACCTTTCTGTGAACTCGTTGTTACTGGAAGTTTTCCAGTAAAGGCTAAGTTTTTGAACCATCATTATCACTCCTATTTCCCCATCATAAAACATAACTATACCCCAAAGCATCCTTTCCACAATATTTCATTAATCTGCACAAATGTCCTGTAGGGTAGGTGTCATTATTGTTCTCATTTTACAAATGAGAAAAGTGAGATGTGGGGAGTATAAATGATTTGCCCGAGATTGAGCAGCTAAGAAAAGATGAAGACAGGACTACTGTGAAGAAAATTCCCGATCTATTACCCTATGTGGCCTCCATCCTGGAGACATGCCCTGGCCCAAGGAGATGGCTGAGAGCCTAGGCCACTTTTCAGTTCATTCAAGGACCCTTGGATTTGATTGGTGATCAGACTGGGAAGGGGTGGGGCCACCAGAGCCAGAGTTTTCCTGGCTGGTCCTGCCTGCTCACCCACCTCGGGCCCTTGACTTTCACTTGGCAATCACTGGGGGATAATTGTCCTTATTCACTGAGGGTTTGTTGTGTGCCTAGCACTGTGTGAACTGCTTTCCTTATAAGAACTCATTTAATTGTTACAACAGCCCCAAGAGAAAGGTATTAGATCTTCATTTTACAGATGTGGAATTGAGGCTGAATGTCTTGCCAGGGTCACACCGCAAGGCCATGAATCAAACTCAGATGTATGTGTGGTCAAAGCCTGTGACCTGCAAAGGGGTTGATTTAGGGACAGTGATGTTCTGAAGGGTAGGAAGGACCTACTGGGATTAGTTGTCCCCTTGAGGTCTCCCAGTATCTCCTGGGTAAGCCAGTGAGTATTCACCTGGTCAGCCTGAGGGAGCACCCTGAGGGTGTTTCAGCCCCAAAGATGACATTTCACTGGAGCATATCCAACCTGAACCATTATCAGACATAAGACTCCGGAATTCCTGAAACTCAGCTGGCTGTTAGGGCCATAGCAGGCACAAGATGCAATATGATAAATGCACAGAGATACAAAGAATAGGGTGTGTGTGTGTGTGTGTGTGTGTGTGTGTGTGTATGTGCACAAGTATACACATGTGCATATGAGTGTACAGTGCAGAAGATGCCAGGGGAATGGGAGTCTAGCCCTGTCTGTCACTCTATATTCAAGACAGTCCAGAGAGGAAGTAGGACAGATGCAGGGCTTTTTGAGGATACACTTTTACTCCACACATGAAATAGGCTGCTGGACTCTTAGATCTTTTAAAAGGCCTTGAAACCAACTCCCCCTCTCCCTACCTTCCAGCCAGCTTCCCAGAGGGGGTCTGGGGGACTGGTGCAGAGGCCCACGGGAGCCACAAGCTTGTGTTCCTGGAGTGTCTAAAGGCTACTGCCACTTTTTAGGGTTTAGAACCACAGGAAACCGGGCCTTCCCTTCTGCATTTGAGATAAAAAGCTGGTTTTAAAGCATGAAATGGAAAATTATGTCCACTTTTGACACTCAGAATTGTACTTTAAGTCTGGCAGAGTGCCTTTTTGTGTCCTACTCCTACACTTCCTGACACTGAATGTGCCATCTGCATTTGCCATTCCCCTGCTGCCCACTCCCAGTGTCTGGAATCCCACAGGATCCTCAGGAACTAGGTGCTCTGGGGAGGGAATGGAGATGGCACGCATTTGGAGCAGGCGGCAGTCTTCAGGAGGTTGTCAGTTTGGCACATGGGTTTGGACTCATACAGATTTGAGCTTACAGCCTGACTCGCCCCTGAGTAGCTTGATGCTCTTGGCAGGTCAGATGCTTCTCTGACCTCTGTTTCCTCCTCTGAAAAACAAAGGCACTGATGCCTGCTTGTGTGGTGACCCGACCTGGGACCTGACAAGTGCCCAACACACAGAGGCGGAATGATTCTAGCAGCACTGGGAAGCACCCCCAGGCCAATGTAAATCCTTCCCCCACCAACTTCCTGGCGTAATCTGGCCTCTGCCTACCTCCTCAGCCTCAAACAGGAAGAATGCCCTCATTCTGCTTCCTTGAATAGCACCATGCTGTTTATATCTGCTGTTCCCTCTTCCTAGAATGCTGTTCCCTGCATACCTTCTCCCTGTCCATCTCATTAGCACCTACTTCCAGGTGTCCCCAGTCACCTGGAAGAGAACCTTTTGGAGCTGCCCTGGCTCAACTTTGTCCTCACTCGTGTGATTATTTTACTAATGTGCATTAAATAGTTATGCAGCAAACTGTGAGTGAGACAAATGTTAATTAAATAATGTAAGTTCCATAAAAGTGTGTCTGGTACGCACTAGGCCTCAAGAGCTATTTGTTGAAAGAATGAATGAATGCGAGCTACAATCATGTAACTTAAAGGAGCACATGTCTCACAATGCGAGTGCTGCCCCAAAATGTTGATAGTTATTCTCAGGTCAAGAAGAGATCCGTGGTCAAATAAATTTGGACACTTTGTGTAAAAGAAAGTTATCTAGGTTTCTTCTCTGTGGAACGTTCCTTAATATGATAATGTGCATCATGAATTTCTAGGGGGAGAAGTGTCAAAACCAAACAAGGAGCCTCATTTGTCATTTAAACCTTGTTGTAAATGAGTTTAATCAAAACTTTGCCAGATGGTGAGTGGTGGGAAAGTAGAAGTTCTGGGCTCTGGAAATGAGGAACTCTGCCTCCCTCCAGCCTGCCCCCGAACACAGAGCCCCCAGGCTCTGGGGAGCAAAGTCCACTTATCTCGAATACCTGAGGCAGGTGGCCTGTTCACGACTCACCCCAAACCTGAATCTTGACCCAGCAATCTCATCCTGGACCTAAGCTCTCATTACTGCTATTCTTACCAAAAGACCTCTCACATCAGCTATGGAGGGATTTTATCTAATAAAAACTTGCTGTTTGTCTTCAATAAAAAGTGACTTTGACAATGCGGTGCAAGGTTGATGTGTCCCAAGAAACAGACCTGTTCTCTGTCTGGATTTATTTTCTTTTATTGCTTTTTAAATCTAGCATTCTTCTTTCCATTGCTGGTTTAGGCTACGGGACAGTACTGGTTTTGCTCAAGTTGAATATCCATTTGGAGGCGACTGAAAAAACAAACCTGGCTGAAAGAAGCATCAAGCCAGTCCTAAAGATAATTACAATAGAAATAAAAAGGTGACACATAAACCAGATGGGTATCCAAAGCTGCATGGTTTTCCTATTTCAAACACTGACTTCTGAGAGGCTGTGCTTGACTGTGAGCATGGGGCAATCCCTGACACCTCACAATGGAGGGAGCATGTGCATGAGCTTGGGTAGAATAAAACTAAGATGCTGGCTGTGATTCATGGTGCTTCTGAGACGGCTCCACAGTAACAGGGTTTGTATTTCGAGGCAGGACAAAACCACAAAGTAGGGAGAGTCTGTCTCTAGCCCTTCTTTCTCCACATCCTACAGGGAAACTCAGATTTCCCCCTCACTAAAGGTACCTCTTTTGCCTCCCTGTTCACCTTGCCCTAGGATCTAAATTCCATCTCATTCATTCAAGATCCTGATCCTGCTTTTAAAACTAAGCCGATAAACCAATTCACTGGCTAATGAATAATGATTTTAAAATGTGACTTCCTCCTCCTACGTAAGGTATTTGCATTTTAACAGGGGTCATCTGGTTGATACCAAACAAGTCGCTGTAATGATGAAAAGGCAGGCAATACTGAAATGCGTCAGTGTAGATTGCCCTTCAGTTCCCTTCAAGTTATACACGGAGGCAGCTGTCTGCCCTGGCTTGGTAGGGCCGGCTCTGTTACAGATCTTTGCTTTGCAGTAAAGGTAGGTTAAAGGGCAGCACCGAATGGAACAAGAATAGAAAACAGCACATGGAGATGGTATTTTGTCCACGGATGGGGGATTACTATCCTAAGCAGCCCGGATTTTTCCAGTGGAGTTTTATACAATAAAATAAATGTGTTCTGCACTTTTAGTGTTTAAATAAACATGGAGGATTTATTTCTAGCCATAATGTAAATTGGTGATGTGGAAAGTTATGAAAAGAGAATGCACGCTAAAACTTCAGACCTCCTGGTTTCTGTCACTGCTGTGTGCTTAAACAACACTGATTTCTACATAAATAGTTCATCCCTTATAGGGTATTTGTAAGATATTTTACTCTAAGAATTTTCCCCTTAAAAAAAGGTACTGTTAATGTGAACAAAAGTTTATGGAAACTAACATGAGTAAACCAAGGCAAAGTACTATATACATGTATGCATATTTTTTCCATTGGAGTCTTTGATTTTCTATATTTGTGTTTAAAATTATAATTGAATGCTATGACCCAAGGTATCCATTCCCAAAATATACCCTGAAATAGTGGCTTCCCAATCCTTTTTTACTTCGACCAGCAGTAATAAATCTATTTTACCTTGTGATCCAATATACATGTGCATGCACACACACACACTCACACCCCTGAAATAAGTTTCATAAAGCAAAGCTTACACTTTGTTATGTATAATACACTCTGATATTTTCCATTCTATTTTCTATTTCTTTCTTCTTTCTTCTTTTCTTAAAAATTGATGTTGCTAATTCACTCGCAAGTTGGGATCCGCAGTTTGAAAAACACTGCCTTAGAGAAACTCTTGCACACATACATAAAAATGTTTCTATGCGCACTGTTTGAAATAGCAAAGAAGTGGGAAAATGTGTGTGAATGGTAAACATTGTGTATATCTTTGGTACCTTGTGTATATAATGGAGTATGACTGGGGAGTTAGGAAAGGAAATGGCACAAGTTTAGACTAGAAGGCAAAGCCTGGCAAGCAGTATTCTACACAGAGCAGGCCTTGAGTAAGCAAAGAACTTGGCACCCTCGAGAAACTGATGTGGTTGGGCCATAGTGAGCCAAAGGGAGTGACGTGTGGCGGAATTGGGATGGTCTGTGGGAGATAAATTATGCAATGTCTTGTAGGCAATATTAAAGATGGAGGACTTTTATCCTAGTGCAATGGGTAGTCATGGAAGCATTTTAAGTTGGGAAATGATATAATCAAATTACCTTTTCAACCATTGCCCTGGCTCTTATGTGAAGAATGGATTAGAATGAGAATGGGGAAAAATCAGTTAAGAAGACTTGTGAAAGTCTGGTGTCTTGGATCGTGGGAAGCGTGGAAACAAATAGAAGTCGACTGATAAAGGGCATACTTTAGAGATATAATCCACAGGATTTGGTGATGTCTCTTTTGGAATTGAAGGTGGGGTTGAAGGAGGGAGGTGAGATTGAAGGTAAGGGCTTTGTCAGGGATGATGCACTCAGTATTCTTACAAGGGCATCTGGGTAGGTGAAGATGTTATTTATTGATGTAGAAAACCAAAGGGGGAGCACGTTTGAGTGGGGAAAAATTAAGAATTTGGTTTCATAAATCTTAAATCTGAGATGTCTGTGAAACAGCTAGATAGCGACTTGAAGTTATCTATTAGCTATGCACCCCTGGAGCTCAGCAAGGAGATTAGACTGGAGAGACACATTTGAGAGTCTGCAGCTTATATATGAGATCATCCAATGGAGCACAAGAAAAGGAGTGAGCTCAGGCTAGAACCATGAGGATTCCTGACATTCAAACAAGAAAGGATCAGGAGTCTGAGGCCACAGGGGTGGTAGGAAACGTGAAGTGTGTGGTCTCATAGGAGCCAAACGAAGAGAGTGGTTTAAGAATTGGTCAATAGTTAAGTGTCAAATGTGGCTAAGAAGTTAAATATAATGAGACTGAGAAGTATCTGCTGGATTTAGTGAATCCAACACCACAAATGTCACTGGTGACCTTAGCAAGCTATTGCTAAGGAGTAGAAAAATGACAGGAAGGAATGGAAGTAGAGACAGTGAGTGCAGAGGACCCTTGAGAACCTAGGCTGGAAAGAAGAGTAATAGGAACATAGCCAGAGGAGAATGTATCATCAAAGGAGATGTTTTTGTTTGTTGTTTGTTTAAGGGTGGAAGATATAAATATGTTTGAATGCTGCTTGGAAGGTTTGTGTGGAGAATAAACGGATAAGGATGAAAATAAGAAGATACCCACCAGGGCAAGGTCCTCAGAAGGCAAGCCCTGTGTGTTGAAATGGCTTCAACAGAGGCAGGGATGTCTCCTCCCTTGAGGCAAAAGGATAGAAAGTGCATGAATTCAGGAAATTCTGTGGTTTCATGGTGGGGAGTTCCTGTTGGGTAACTGCAATATTTTCTATTAGGGTGAATTCAGAGGATGAATCAGTTTGGTACTTTGGCTGTAAGTAACAGAATACCCAATCAAAAGTAGCTTAAGTGGCCGGACACAGTGGCTCATGCCTATAATCTTAGCACTCTGGGAGGCTGAGGCAGGAGGATCATTTGAGGTTGAGATCAGCCTGAGCAAAAGTGAGACCCTGTCTCTATCAAAAATAGAAAAAATTAGCCAGGTGTGATGGTGCACATCTGTAGTCCCTTGGAAGGCCAAGGCAGGAGGTTGTAGTGAGCTATGACGATGACATTGCACTCTACCCCAGGTGACAAAGCAAGATTCTGTCTCAAAAAAAAAACACACAAAAGTCACTTAAGCAAATAAAGCTTAAGCTTAAGTAGCTTAAGCAAATTTGTCCCTTAATATAAAGTTTAGGGCTGAGCAGTTCCAGAGATGGATCAGTAGCTCAACAACATCTTCAAAGACTCAAGTCTTCCCATACTACCATCCTACCACCCTCAGTGGGGTAGCAATGCGTCCGCCAAGGATGCAGAATGGCTGCATTTGAAAAGAAGAGTGTCATTCTCACAAGACAACATCAAACAAGAAGAGTGGCAAAGGAGATTCCTTTCTAAGGAAATCTTTCCTCAAAAGCACCCACGGCCTACTTCCTTTTAGGTTTCATTGGTTGTGACTTGAGCACATGCTGACCCCTAGACCAATCACTAGCAAAGGGCAATAGGAATTCTGTGATTGGCTTAAAACAGCAACACTCAAAATTTTTGCTTGGGCACCCCATAAAAGAATTTTGAAAATTTCCCCTTTCTATATTTTTAAGTTGACATCTAAACATTTTCATCAAAAATTTAAATGGTTAGTAAAAAAGTAATTTCTGATACAATGTAAATTACTATTAAATAATGAAACTCTTACACCATTCTTTCAAATGTATACAGTGGAACACAAATACTATAGTCACTTAATACCCACTATTATTTATTTTAAAAAATAAACAGGCTCTTCATTAATAGTTGGATATTTCATCAGTTATTTTTGTTTTTGAATTCATATTTTCATTCTGGTTCTACTATAGAATTTTATCCTGATGTAACATGTTCATGCCTCAAAGCCTTGGCCACCTATCACATGTCCCAGCAGTGGCACTATGCTTATGCAATAATTTCACTATTTTTAAAATTGAATAAATGGGGCTTAAGATGTCAAAAACATTTTTCTGGATTGAGTTATTTCAACAATCAGTATAGAACATATCAAAACTGTATATATATATAGTAAAAATATTTATTAAATATAAAAAGTAAAATCCATTAGAATGCATCTTTTAATAAAAGGGATATGATTTTTTAAAATTAGTTTATTTACTCATGAGTGAATATCCCTTATTGCTTGAAAAAAACAGGGTTCAGCATAAAGTCTATTCCTATTTTTTAAATAGATGTAAATGCTGAAGAAACTTGTTTATGTAAGTAGATGGTAATAAAAGGAGTTTTGACATCCACTACTACAGAACTCTTCGAACTTTTTTTGAGTTACATAACAAAATCCCAGTTACCTATAGTCAAAATTATTTTTAGTGATCCATCATACTGAAATTAGGTCTGGAATCCACCTGATTTGCAAAAAAAAAAAAAAAAAAAAAAAAAAATTGCTAGCCAGATATTAGTCATTTTATTTTCTCAACATTTGAGAAAAATATTAAGAAGAACTTATAAAATGTCTTTTATAAAATGACAATTATACCAGTCATTCTTTCCTTTAGAGGCACCTTGTTTATGAAGCTAAAATGAGCTCAAATCTGTTAAAACATTGTGTAAAATTGAAAATTGTACATTTTAGATTTTTCCTTTTGTTTATGAACAAAAACACATACATTCATACCCATTTCAATTTTTTTGCTCTCTTTAAAGGGCATTAGAAAGGTGAAACTATAGCCAAGTGCAGTGGTATGCACCTGTAGTCCTAGCTACTTGGGAGGCTGAGGCAGGAGGATCACTTGAGCCCAGAGTATGAGGTTGCAGTGAGCTGTGATGACAACATTGCACTCTATCCTGGGCAACAGAGCAAGAGCCTGTCTTCCAAAAATAACAATTAAAAAAAAATGAAAGAAAAGTGAAACATATTCTTGGGTATTAAAATTTATAAATAGATCAATAATTTAATTTCATGGTTAAAAAATAAAGTTTATAGCTATACATTTGGCATAGTTATAATTGCATATCTTCATCAGAGAGGATGAAACTGGCTTTACATCCTACATTGCATCTAGGAAACCTGTTTTCCTGCACTTGTACATAAATAGAAATTCTACTTTTCATAGTGCCGTTGAATCCACTTTATGAAAATCTACAGAACATAAAAGAGAGAAAGGGAGGGGGAGGTAATGAGTCCTTGTAAGTTCAGGTTTACAAAAGGATTATTAATAATTGCCGTTAACAGGGCTGCCGGGGAATGGTGTTCCCTAGGGTTGCACAATGTTATGGCACTGGTAGTTAAGTGCATCATTTATAGTAGAATGATACCTACTCCTACTACCTATTTCTATTGGGATAGTCCAAAACATTTAAGAGGGTGGTAGGTATAAGTAAACTAGCAGAGAAATGTTTGATACTAACAGCCAGTAGGATATGTTCACTAAAGGAAAAATGAATGTGGATTTAAAATATCTAACAAACTCTTGGTAAATGTTGGTGAAAATATTTTCCTACTAATTGTAACAAACAAACAAAATGTTAACTCTGATCTATACTCTTTTTACTCTAAGCTCTGCATTGTTTACCTGTTGGAAGTCAACATAGGACTTTTCGCTTCTTCCTCCTTGAATCCAACAAAATATGCAACTGAGGCACAATGGCAGTCACAGATAAGAAGAAGTACTCATCCTACGCTTTCTCACTACTATGAATGGTGAAAATTCAGACTAGCTTTGCTGCAAATTGGTATTTTCCAGCATAGTTTTTATAATCTTGAATGCGTTAATTTCACAACAGAGAGAGAGCTAAGTCCTGGCGCCTGCCATGGACGAAATAAGATACTACCACCTTCAGCATTTTGTATAAGTTGTTAAGTGAAAATTGTCATCATTCCCACCACCACACCCTATGATATATTTGAATTCAAAACATCTCAATATAGGCTAATACCCCATTTCTATAATAAATGAAGCTTTACTCTTAATGGAAATGTTACAAAGACATGAATCCCTACCATGGGCTTATGGTGCCTTAATTAAAGAAAGCTTCTCTGATATCAATATTTAGAAATATCCCTTGATTCAGTATATCAGACCTTTACATCACTGTACAATGTACCACAGTAAGATTTAAGAAGGGTGAAACATAGGAATTTCTTTTGTAAAGCAGAAAAGGGTAATTGTGAAAGAGGAGGTGAGAATCAAAAACTGGTAGAGGCATTTTCAGGTGGATCATTTTAGAAAAATGAACATTTTCCAAAAGGTAGTTGCATATCTGTGCCCATATTCCCTTGGAAAGTCTTTGTGTTCCCCTAGGAGTTCACATCATGCAAATTAAAAACTTCTGGCTTCGCCCAAACATGATTCCACATCACTCAAATAAAATTATGATTCTGTAAACAAGCACAATTCTACAATGTCTGCAATAGGTAGTCTTCTGAGAGTGAGTCAGAGAATTAGCAGTTGCAGAGAATGGGAGCTCAAGCTTTCCAGGGAACAAAGATAAGATTGCTGGACCATGTAGATCACCTCCTGATATGTGTAATTAAGATTTTATTGTGGCCGGGCGCGGTGGCTCACACCTGTAATCCTAGCACTCTGGGAGGCCGAGACGGGCGGATCGCTCAAGGTCAGGAGTTTGAAACCAGCCTGAGCAAGAGTGAGACCCTGTCTCTACTATAAATAGAAAGAAATTAATTGGCCAACTAAAAATATATAGAAAAAAAATTAGCCGGACATGGTGGCGCATGCCTGTAGTCCCAGCTACTTGGGAGGCTGAGGCAGAAGGATCGCTTGAGCCCAGGAGTTTGAGGTAGCTGTGAGCTAGGCTGATGCCGCAGCACTCTACAGCCTGGGCAACAGAGGGAGACTCTGTCTCAAAAAAAAAAAAGATTTTATTGTGTTACCAATCGGGAGAAGTTTTGCGATTTTTATGGCAACATCCAGTTGCTGAGGCACTGACACAGGGGGAGGAGTGGGGTCCTATAGGCAGATGCTGTGAAAGGAGAAAAAGCCAACTCAGCCTAGCATATTTGTGACAAGATTATTGTAACGAGGGGCCCAGGAATCTAAGGTGGCATCGGGAAAGAGAAGGCAAAAGACCATGATGGGAAAAAAAAAAAAAAGGTGGAAGGATCATAGATCAAAAAAGTCCAATGGGGCCAAGCAGGAAAGCTGGAAGGAGGAGGTTATGGATGAGAAATGAGATGTTTAAATTTGTGATTTGTGAGGTGCTGAATTACTGGGGATGGAAAGTACTGGGGGGTGACCATGGCCATGGGTAGCTGCGGAGGAATGGAGATCATCGGGGTTTGGGAGGTCAGGGAAGGGAGATACAAGGCTATTGGATGGGCTCCAAGGGGGATGGCAGGAGAAAACAGCTGTAAACCAGGCACTTCTTAGTGTGAGCAGGAAGTGAAAGGGTGATGGCATTTATCATTACGTGGTGGTTGGGATGTGGTGTACAGTGTGAACCTAAGAGGAGAAAAGATTTTTATAGGAGGGTGGAATGAGGAGGAATGACCTGGAAGTGGCTCTCAAGAGCAAGAAACAGAACACTTCCACCTCTCAACCCTGAGTGATATGGTGCTTATCAGATTTCACAAGCTCTTTGTGCTAAGAAAATCCCACTTCCCTTTATACATATGAAGTACACCGTGATTGTTTGTGGCTCTCATGCGTGGGTGAGACTAACCCTGAAACTTTGCATACCCAACATTGAGACATAAAATCAAAATGGAAAAGACATTTTAAAATTCATATTTTCCAAATGCATGGAAATATATGGAAATGTATGGATGCTTGGTTTTATAGAGACAACATGAAAAATTTCCCTACATTTTTCAATTTTCAGCCACCTGTTTAGTACCCTTTTTTCCCCTGGATTTAGGCCTTTCTACTCTATGGAAAGATATTGAAATGTGAATTTTTTTCCAAATTCTGCCAACAGAATAATTTTAGATTCAGTGGCCTGTATCACTATGTATTTTCTTACTTCCTCCTGTACTTACGTGAACACATGGCAAGTGCCAGGCACTATGCAAAGCGCTGATTCAGTGGTTAACAAGATATATTTGCTCCCCTCAAGGAGCTTAATCTAATAGTGAAGATAATGTAGATTTTCATTAGATTCCCCACTCATTCACTTATCCATACATGCATTGATTTACTCTTTTATTCATCTATCAGTCCAGCCTTCCCCCAGCAAACATTTATTAAGTGCCCAATTTGGGCATGGCACTACCTTAGCAACTTTGATGATTGTGCATCTGTAGAGATCCCTGTAATTGCGGATCTGATCAGTAAAGATAATTTCTGGAATTCCTTAAAGTAATAAACACATTTTACTAATACTTAACATTGGATAAAGGACATGTGGATGATCACCAAAATATTCCCAGAGGCAGTATAATGCAGCCAAGAGCCTGGACTTTGAAGTCCAGTAGATTTGGATTCAAATTCTGATTTCATCACCTTTTAGCCATTTGCCTTCAGGCACATTTAATTTCTATGATCCTCAGTATTCTCATCTGCAGAATGGGAATAATACCTATCTTGCAGAGTTGTTAAAATTGAGCAAGATAGTATCTATACAGTGCCTAGAAAATAAATGCTTACTAAGTAGCATGACATCATTGAAAAATCCTTGTTAGGGCAAATAGGAACAGACAAGACTGTATGGCAGCACTCCATCACCACTTTTTTGTCTTCCTTCCTGTCAAATTCAGTAACAACCACTTTGAAAGGAAAGGGCATGAAAACACACACACGCATACAGGTAGGCACACACACAATTTGTGACACAAGAATCCACAGGCAAAGTGGAGGACACTGACAGCCACGGGGTCCAGGTAACTTCTGTGGCAGAAGATCTTTTCCATTTTGGCAAAAAAGGAGCTGGTCATAGCACGGGTAGTAAAGTCCAGTTGTCGAACAGAATTAGGTTTACGTTGGTGGGATGCTTTATCCGGGGCTTAGAAAGCCACCGGTTCAGATCCGGCAGCGTCAGAATTTTGCCACTTTTCTGTTGGTGGGTTCTTTGGTATAAGCCATGAAAACTTCCACCTGATTATGATAACAATGAGTGGGAGATTCTTAATTTCTGCAGATTAACTAATACATTAACTTCCCCTACAGGGAAGCCTAGAGGCTTTCAACTTGCCTACACGTTGGAACTGCTATGGACCTGTTAAAAAGGACTGGCGCCAGGACGCACCTCCAGAGATTCTGGTTTAATTGGTGTGGGATGCAGCCTGGGCATGGGATTTTTAAAAAGCTGCCCAAGTGATTCTGATGAGCAGCTAGGGTTGAGAATCCCTGCCCTAGAGCTAAGGTCCCTCTTCAAGTCACAGGGGAGTTTCTATCTACGTATGGGAAGCAGATGGTGCCTGTATACACACACACACATGCACACACTCCAGCCACCTCCTATCCTTGAAACCTCATTGCAAAACCACAAAGTGATAAATTGAATGGATACTAAAGAAGTTTTAACTAGAGCATAATTGAAGGAAGAAATTCTTTAGAATGGGAAAGGCCTGAGACAGTCTGTTGGCAAGGGAGAAGGCATTTATAGAAAGAGAACAGTAGGCTGGCTCACGCTTGTAAACCAGCCTGGGCAACATAGTGAGACCCCATCTCTGCTAAAAAAATTGGCCAGATGTGGTGGGGTGGGCCTGTAGTCCCAGCTATACAGGAGGATCACTTGAGCCCAGGAATTTGAGGTTACAGCTGAGCTATGATGACCCCATTGCACTCCAACTGGGCAACAGAGTGAGACCCTATCTCTAAGAAAAAGAAAGAAGTAATATAGGTCTCATTTGCCATTGGGTATTCAGTAACTAGGGGGGAAGGAAGGAAAGGGGAGAAGGCAGAACAAGAGTGTGTGCACATGAGAGAGAGGGGTGCAAGAACACAAAGATGTACAGATTTGGAGGTGGCCTGGAGGATTGTGAGAAATCTAGGAGCGCCCCTGACAGGAGTTCTGTGGAAAGTCCACAGGATATAGAACAAGGTCTACTGGGGAAGAGAGAAGACCCAGTTGCTGATAGGCACATATTTGTTGGCTTTCCATTAATTGAATTTGTTACTTTCTTCAGCAGCCACACCCCAACTTTGTCATGGATGATCATGGCCTCAGTTTGGAATATTTGAAAGACCCTCCCCGCCCACGACTCAGCACATTTTCTATTTCTTTCTTTTTTCCTTCTCCCACTAATCTTCCGATAGGCACTATGTCCTGACTCTCAGTTCAACCCAGCACAGCCTGCAGTCTATGACCTAAGTGTAATGGATTCTAATTTGCTCTGCAGTTATGCTGCTACCCTTTGAGTGGAGCCAATAGATCTGCCCTGGTGCCATCCATGTGTTCTTGGTTGGGCTTCTCATAAGCTCCAGCTCTCATTTATTAAATCTGGCAGGGTACAAAGTGTGCTGAGAAAGAAAATGCAGCTAAGTGGCCCAGGGAAAGATTACACCTAAGATTTTGATCTTTTTCTACATTGTTCAGTGACAAGGGTAGTCATTGGTTTCAGCAACTCCTTCCCAGGCACTCTCATGTGATCGTAGATAATCAAGCCGAAAAGAGTACAATTTCCCCCTGACTCATTTTCACCAGAACAATCTTAATGAAAATTTAATTGTATGACTGAATACCACGAACATAGAGCTTCCTTCTCTCTTTTGTCGTCATAGTATCTTTTCATGCAGACTTTTCATTTGTCAGTATCTTTATGTCTGATGCTCCTAGAAAGATTTCTTAAAGATCTAAAGAATGAAGGATGTCCCAAATTTGAGAATCTTTGAGCTTCCCATTAACCTATGTTTTACCAATTGTGAACTGGAACAAAGAACAAAGGACATGTTTAAAAGGTTTCTAAAAAAGAGCTGGACACCAGCAAAAGACATGGCAGAAGATATAAACAAAAAGATTATAAATATGAAAACGTACAGTAAAATTCTATATATGTGTCCTTTAGCTCTTCTTTCCTTAGGAAATTATACTTTGGGGACAATTACTGCAAGGATAAATATAGAGTAGAAAAAAGTCGTAATGACCTAAATACTGTCAACTGGGTTTGTTGAATAAATTATGGAATAGCAAATATAGTGGAATACTATGGAGCCATTAATGAAGAAGATGGAGTGCTACATTTATTGACAAAAAGAAGTATCCACAATACTATGTTACATAAAAATGCCAATGGCAGAACAGTGTGATCCCATTTTGAAAATATCTGGAAGAGACACACTGCAGCGTGGTAGGATAACAGGAGAATTTCACTTCTTCTCCCATGTCATTGATTTTTTACAATAAGCATTAATTGCCTTTGTAATCAACAAAAACACTGAAACTATTCCACTTGCACTCCCATAAAACAAAAAGGAATAAAAGTAATTGTGTGAGCAAGTAAGAATTTATGGAAAAATTTGATGCTATTGACCCCCCTCCCCACCCTTTCCCCCTGGTACTGGAATTCGAAGCCAGCATCTCTGGGCAGTGACAAATGGGGGAAGATTTGGTAGAGATATGATGTTCCAAGAACTTTGCTGAAGAAATTTGCCAGCATGATGATTTGAGGAAAGCCTAAAAGTTGTCTCCTTTTACAGTGTTGGGTGTGTATGTCTGCATGCCCTTAAGCACAGCTTCTCATTCATCTTTTCCGATGAACCTCAGAAATTCTGGGTGAATTCAAGGGGGTGGACTCTTGCCATATTCCTTCCTTCCCTCCATAATCCCCAGAGGAAGGCCTCCTCTTAGAATCCTCAGCTACGCCCAGCACTAGCCCTGGGAAAACTTTAAGCAGAGGATCGTCATCCCACATCCCCTCCATGGGGGCATCTTCCCCTTCTCAGCCTCCCCCCTCACCACCCTCTGTCTCCTGAGATACCGGCACTACTACTCTATGACTGCCTGTTTTTGTCAGCCATGATACCCCACTACATACACCTTCTTCTAACAACCCTTCAGGTTCTAGAATCACAGCACCTTCTAGGTATATCTCCCTGTTGGACTGTAACAGCGCCTATTATGGCAGGGCTAGTTTCTTGGTTCAGAGGAATTAAACTCACCCAGCAGTGTAGATAATCGATATTCTGATGAGCATTATGTCACCAGGGCTAGTCACATTTCAGAAAGAGAGTTAACCTGGAAGAATGAATCTATAATGCTTGTATTTTAGCCAGGGTCACAGACTAATAAGAAAGATATTTTAGGTAGGACTGTGTTTGCATTGGGGGAAGCTAGTTAGCAGCAAAACAAGGACTAGAACACTTGTTTTCCTGTTGCTCAGGCCAGGGCTCTTCTGGTAATAGTTTGCTGCCTCTTCCCCACCCCCCCTTCTTCTTTGTTAGGATTTAACACTCTTAGCAGTATTTTGTAATTTGAAGAAAGTTTCATTCTTCATCACTTTAAAAGGGAAAACTGTATTGTTATGCAATGTATATACAAAGCTGATTTGAAGTGTTTTTAGTTATCGTGGAGTCTCAAAGTCTTATTGCATTATAGCACTTCCAGTTTGAAGCAAAAAATTAAGGTAATATTAACCCCTGCTATACTGTTTGAGAGATAGTGAGCTCTGGAGTCAGACTGCCTGGGTTTAGTGAGTATATTATGTGCAACAGCTAACTTAGGCACGTGCTAGTGGTGTGAGCTTGGGCAAGTTTACCTCACTTCTTTATGCTTCCATTTCCTTTTCTGTAACACACGGACAACACCTTTTAGGGTCACTGCTAGCATTAAATGAGCTGGTGCTTATAAAACACTTAGAACTCTGCCTGGCATAAATGAGCACTCAATAGATGTTCCCTATTGTAATTAGCAGTTGGCAAAATGGAAGCATAGGCCACATTGACATATATACTTAGTTGGATAATAAAGTCGGCAAAAAATCTGTCAAATATATTGGTGAGAATAGTCAGGGAAATGTAAAAGAACAATAATAAAATGGAGCTTGCATTTCTAGGCATTACAATATATGATAGCATCAAACAGTACAATCAATAAAACAAAATGAGGCTATTGCAAAAGTAAACAGAACAATGGAACAGAAATCTCTAAAAGCAACCCCTGAATACATATGAATTTACTATCTGACAACATCAACATTTAAAGTTTGGGAAGAAAAGTTGAGCCACCCAAAATACAGTGGTGAGACAAATGGCGAACATTTAGAAAAAGTTATCAGATCTGTTTCTATAATTAACACAAAAACAAATTATAAGTAGATAAAGGTTAAATGTAAAAAAAAAAAATGAAAATATGAAAGGATGAAAAATAAAAATAAATACAGGTAATAAAGATAACTATTAATCAGCCATCAGACAAATTATGGACTTAAGCTTGAAATTAAAGGAGAAGCTATAAATAGACTTCAATACATAAAAACATGAAATTTCTGTACATTAAAAAATTTAAAATAAAGAACTGGGGAGAAGTTGCATATAGGGTCAAGAGGCTTAATTTACAAAGCTCATTTGCAAATCAGTAAGAAAATACGGTGCTCATTGAAACAGAAAAATGGGTAAAGGACATAGAAGCTCAATTCCCACAGGAAAATTTAATGGCCAAACAACACATTTAAAATTTCAGATGGATTAATATTTAAAGAAATATAGTTTTAAAATGAGATACTATATCTCTCTTATCAAATTGGCAACTTTTAACATGTGATAATCCTCAGTATTTGTGAGGTCTTGGGGAATGTATATTTTCAGTTACTGTTAACAGGAGTGTATTTTGCTACAACTTTTTTTCAGAACATTTTAGTGATGTGTCAAAAGTCTTAAAAATGCTTATACTCTTTGAACAGTAATTCCACATCTTAAAATTTATCTAAGGGAAATGTTCAGGAATGTGACCAAAAGTTTATCTGCAAAAATACTCATTGAACATTTTTCGTAACAAGGAAAAATAGAATGAAGCAAGGGACTGAGTAAATAGATTCATTTTCCATATACAGGAATAATGTGTAGTCATTAAAAATAATGTTTTAGGAGATGATTTAATGATATGGAAAATGATATAAAGTGACAAACTAGCTTATACAACATCAGTATTTTAAAACATGAATTCTTAAAAGGCTAGAATATACTTCAAAACCTTAGCAGTTCCTTATTTCTAAGTGATGGAAATTGAGGAATTTTTTTTAATTTATTTATTTATTTAATTTTATTTTTTCTTCTTTATTGAAGTATACTTTACATATCATGCCTTTACTCCATTTTAAGTGTACAATTAAATGATTATTAGTGAATTTACCAAGATGTACAGTACAGTGGTACACTTTGGTTACATATATTGCCTTTGCACCAAGGAGTCAGAGCTACAATCATTCCCATCCCCCAGACAGTGTGCACTGCAGCCATTAAGTGTGAATTTACCTATCCCCCTCCACTCTTCTCCCCCTTGACCCATATCTGATGAATGTTACTTCCATATGTGCACATCAGTGTTGGTCAGTAAGTATCAATTTAGTGGTGAGTACATGTGGTGCTTATTTTTCCATTCTTGTAATACTTCACTTCAAAGAATGGGCTCCAGCTACATCTAGGATAATACAAGAGGTATTAATTCATTGTTTTTATGGCGGAGTAGTACTCCATGGTATACATATACCACATTTTATTAATCCACTCATGTATTGATGGGCACCTGGGTTGTTTCCACATCTTTGCAATTGTAGATTGTGCTGCTATAAACATTTGAGTACATATGTTTTTATTATAGAATGTCTCTTTTTTCCTTTGGCTAAATATCCATGAGCAGGACTGCTGGATCAAATGGTAGTTCTACTTTTAGTTTTTTGAGGTATCTCCATATTACTTTCCATAGAGATTGTACTAATTTGCAGTCCCACCAGCAGTGTATGAGTGTTCCTATCTTTCCACATCTGTGTCAACATTCATTGTTTTAGGACTTTTTGATAAAAGTCAATCTCATTGGAGTTAAATGATATATTATTGTGGTTTTGATTTCCATTTCCCTAATGATTAGTGATATTGAGCATTTTTCATGTGTTTTTAGCCATTAGTCTGTCTTCTTTTGAAAAATTTCTGTTCATGTCCTTTCCCACTTTTTAATGGGGTTGTTTGAATCTTTCTTGTTGATTTTCCTAAGTTCTATATAGATTCTAGTTATCAGCCATTTATAGGATGTATAGCATGCAAATATTTTCTCCAATTCTGTAGGTTATCTGTTCACTCTAATGATAATTTCTTTGGTTGTGCAAAAGCTTTTAATTTGATCAGGTCCCATCTGTTTATTTTTGGGGTCTTCTTCATAAATTCCTTGCCTAGGCCAACGTCTATAA